>WAAG01018907.1:5884-41814 GCA_013390105.1 Tichodroma muraria | reverse complement strand
ACAGCAGTTAGGTAAAAACTGAGCTTAAATGCATGAGACAGCTGCTGCAGATCAGATGTGATTGCTGGGGAGGAGGTGTAGAGAGTTATCTTAAGGTCTGGAAACTCCATCTGTGTGCAGTCTGTCATCAGCCCTGATCTTTAGGAGCTTGGTGTTAGTAAAACAGTGAGTCCGTGCCCAGGCAGGATGACACACCAAACACCACTCTGCAGCTGTAGTCTTGTATGTGCTAAACATTTCTAGCAACATCCTTAATCTTTGTTCAATATGTGACACAGCTGGAGCTGCACTCTTCTGGTAGCATTTATAGCAGGTAGTTATGTAGAAAGACAAGGGTAAGTTGACCTGGTGCTCTGCTGCCCAGCAGTAAGCAGAACTCATGTTCTGGAGCTGTAGGTATGAATGTGCTGGACCTCCACATTTTAAGTTCATTATACACATCACTGATGTCTGTTTAAATCACAGAAAGATTTTGCCCATCATCTTTTAGTATCAATTCAGTTGAAGCAGCCCACGGGCTCGTGAAGGCATATGCTTTTGCCATTGATTTTACCAGCAGCAGTGGCTGTTCTGCTTGCTCTCCACACCAGAAGTCCCATGTAAGAAGCCAGCTGTGTTGTGTTACGTGCTTCCATCCTTTCAGGTTGGATCTCCTGTCAAATCAGGTACTGACTTATCAGATTTTCTTAGAGAAGATTTCCCTCTGTTTGTCATTAACCTGTCTTTATCCTTTTAACAGCAACAGCCCTGCTTGAAATTGAAGTGGTTAATTTCTTTGCAACCAGCTCTCCCAGTGCCCGTTGTGTCAGCAGGATGGAAATTGCTGCTAAACCAGGAGCCACAGGTACATGCAGTTACTAAGGTCTGCATCCAAAGCTGTCTTAGTACTCAGCCCCTTCCTTATTAGCACATCAAAGTATGGGACATCCTCCCCCAGTAGCCTGTAGTTTGGAAAATTCCCATCCCACCTGCATGAGGTGGCACAAACTCATAGGAAGGTTTCTGGGACGTCTGCAGTATCCCCCACGCAGCCCTACATTGGATTGTGGGGCAAGTTGATTTGCTTCCCCCTCTACCTTTCTGCTCAGAAGATT
Source organism: Tichodroma muraria (assembly GCA_013390105.1). Lineage (NCBI taxonomy): Eukaryota > Metazoa > Chordata > Aves > Passeriformes > Sittidae > Tichodroma > Tichodroma muraria. The sequence continues at coordinate 40,720 of WAAG01018907.1, read as the reverse complement.
CCTGGGAGATAAGCTCTGGGAGGTGGGCTGATTTAGTCTCTTAACTGGTGCCACCTGTAACATAAATAGTGCCATGCTGGGCCCATGGTAGTGAGACGCTTGATGCTGCAGACAGGAGGGTTGTTCTGGCTATGTGAGTAGATCTGCTCTATAAGTGCCCTAAGTAGTAGTACTCAGTTAAGAATGCACTATATTAATCTAAAATCCTGCTAAACAGTAGGAAGTTAAATCAGTTTCTCCTTTTGTTCTCTCTCCAGTAACTATTCACAGTGTTTTTCTCTTGTTTTTAGTTCATATCATAGACTTAGTCCTCATGGTCCCAGTTACTTCACACCCTTCATAGATTATAATTTACATGCTGGAAGGAGAAATGGTCTACATTGATATTGCATTTCTGAGTAATTTCTGATACATGTTTCACCCATGAAATCCTCTTCTCCTTAACTGGGTGCTCTTTTTATTTGTTTCTCCCTGAGCCTTCTGCCTCTGTGGAGACCTGCTTCAGCTGTTAATAAGTTGTCTTGATATTATTCCTGAGAACAGCTGTATTTTTTATTTTTTCTTAAACATTAAATTGAAACCTTCATTTTTCTGTTTTCTTCTAAACTTTATCTAAGTTAAAACTTTATCTAAAACCAGCTAAATGCACTCTAAACTTTATCTAAGACCAGCTAATGCACTCACTAAATCTGTGCCCCTTCTACCCAAGTGTGATTCAGACAGAAATTTAAACTGGGGGCACCTTCTGTGCTGCCTTTGCCAACGTTCAAATCAGGGAGATTGCACATCCTTGTGTACAAGAACCTAATTCTGAACTTTCTCAGTTTTAAGTCTGGATTTTCTCCGTAAGCATCAGGTTCATGTAAAGCAGAGTAGATTAGATCCCATGGTCCCCTTTTCAGTATGTGCTAAATGCTGAATTTTATTTCTCTTATTCAAAATAGAAGAGAAGAAAAGCGGGTGCTGTTGTGTATTTCATTCCTGTGATCAATGCTATTGTTTATTACTTCCCACAGGTTTGCAAAAACAGACCCTACTCAAGTGGTTTGAGGGTCTCCCCAGGAGTATCCATATGCTGCAGGGTTTCCTCAGGCTCTCCAGGTGAGTCTCTTCTTTGTTTCCAGCGCAGACCTCCTCCTGGGGTGAAACTAGGCAGCGGGACTGGTTCCTTCTGTCCCACTGGGACAGTTTTAGAACGGTGGTAGTTTGTGCTGTGCACATCACTGGGCTTTATCATTAGCTGAATTTAATGTCAACTTTGAATTTGTTTCAACATGAAAACAGTATTTATCATAGAAGTGGGTTGAGTCTAAACATAGAGAGAATGGACCAGAGCTCATCACTGCTCTTTATGAATCTTTCAGTCAGCTGATTAAAGAAGCAGAACATGTTCTTGCTCTTTGCATTGCTTCCTAGTATAGACAAAGTATTAATTTCAACCTTAGCTGCAGCAGGAGATTGGCAAGAGATGTTTGGATCTGAGTAGGTTTCCAGTTTTGCTTTAGTCTGTTTCTTAACATCTGCTTAGGTGGGTGGCTGCTTCAGGGGGGAGGGAAAATTAACTTTATTGATTGAGTATTTTGCTTTATGAAGGCTCTGAAGAGGATGGCTGCCTGCAGAAATAATATTTGTTAAATGGCCATATTTGGAAAATGAGTCAGTGAGAAAATAGCATGCAAATCCCTCAGCTTATCTCCTGCAGGGAAAGAACAGAAATGTGCTAAGGAAGATAGATGCTGACTTCGAGATGACAAGATAAAATGACCCTGATAGGATTTTTTTTAATTATTAACTAAAAAAAATTACATTAAGAAAATATTGGAACTGGCCATTCCAAATGCTAAAACTTTTTTAGTGAGAAAATTTGCACAGAAATAATTGCCCACCTGCAAAATATGTTTAGTTCACATTAATGCTGTGTGTGCAGGGTTTTGCAGCTCTATCCTTTACCTACCTTCACCTGCTTTTTCTAAAAAAAAAACCTAGAAGAGGGCACAATGATGTATTTAAGACATCATGTATTTATTATTAACGATAAAAGAAAGGGAAAAGAAACATCTTTTTGTTGTATGAATTACTTCAGCATACTACGCAAGGATGGCAAGACCCTAAGAACTTAAACACCTCCCAGGCAAATCCTTATGTTTCAGAGACCCAGATAGCAGCCCATCTAATTAGCTACAGTTACTGTCTCTTTAGCAGCTTTGCCACTGCTGACCTCTCTCACTTACTGTGAGTCTTTATAAGAGAACATTTTCCACAGTCTTTTGTCCTGGTAGCTTACTCTTTCAACCCAAGAGCAGACTGAAATTGTTTCTACATTCTACCAGTTCGTGGGTGTCTTGGGTCTCATTTCCTCTTGTGTTCCTGAAGAGATGCCGTGGCCTCACTTGGCTTTTATGATGTTGTGGGCGTGGAGTGCCTGCTAGGGAAATGGAAATGCTTGTTATTTGGAAATCTTGGGGAAGGGGAAAGGAGACCAGCAGCAAATTGATGTGAAGTTAAATTACTGCTTTTGTCCTTAGCCTTGAGACTGGGGTGGGAGGTGGCAGATGAAACAACATGAGATCTGATATTTACTGAGTAAGCTTTTAGAGCTCATGCATTAGCCTGGGAGGCTGCCCGTGGAACAGAATAACTCTGCACTGATGCAAGCGAAGTGCTCCCTGCCAGGGCTAAGCCCAAAGCAGCTCAGCAGCAGAGGCGTGTGCAGGGGGCGAGCAGCGCCCCGGGAGCGCCGGGCACCCCTGTGCTCAGACTGACACATCCCGGCGGGCCCAGGGGACAGCACTGGCAAACGCTTCGGGCCTCGGCTTGAAGGTATAAAAGCTTTGCAACAGCCGTAGTCGTTCTCACTGCAAATCCTTCCCCACCGTTTCTCTAACCCGGGTAATAAAGCACTCAGCCGGGAGAGCAAGCGCTGAGAGGGTCTGGGGCTTTGCAGAGCAGCTGCGCCCCGACGGCAGCGCCTGCCCTACCCTTCCCTCTCGATGGGCGCTGCCTCGAGCCTGTGCTCCTTTCCGTGAAGTTCCCAGGTCTCATCAGTGACAATGAGTGTTTTCTAGCCCACCTGAAAATTCTTCTCTCGGGAGTGGTTTCGCTGTATGATTTTTCAGAGACGTAAGTTCCTGTACTCATCACTGGTGAGTCTGCAGCTCGAATCCTGTATTCAGCTTTGGCCCCCCACTGCAAGAAAGACTTTGAGGTGCTGGAGTGTGTCCAAAGAAGTGCAGTAAAGCTGGTGAAGGGTCTGGAGCAGCTGAGAGAGCTGGGTGTGTTTAGCCTGGAGGAAAGGAAACCTTACTGCTCTCTACAACTGCTTGAAAAGAGACTATGGCAAGGTGGGGATCAGCCTCTTCTCCCAGGCAGCTAGTGACAGGATTCAAGTTACACCAGGGGATGTTTAGATTGGATATTAAGAAACATTTCTTCATGGAAAGCATTGTCAAGCATTGGAACAGACTGACCAGGGAAGCGTTTGAGTCTCTCTCCCTGGAGGTATTTAAGAAGTGTAGATGTGGCACTTGGGGACATAGTTTAGTGGTGGACTTGGCAGTGTTAGGGTAGCTGCTGGATTTGATGATCTTAAAGGCTTTTTCCAACCTAAACAATTCCATAATTCTGATTCCAAATTTTTGTTCTTGTAGGGAATCAGTTGATCACAGCAGTACTGAAATTAAGTGCTGTAAATACAACCAAGAAAGGGAGGAGTGCAAGGTGTGAAACAAGCACAGAATGAGCAATAAGACTATAATGAGGTCTGTGATGGCCCTTCCTAAGGTTATCACAAAAACAAAACATTTTAAAAAATACAATGTCCTACAAGTCAGAAGGCACCAGCTCTGGCCAACAAATGTTTTGGCAATTCTTCGTAAGATAATCCTTCTAAGAATAATATTTAAACCTTCTGTTTACAGTGAGGGTTGTTTTCTTGCCCTGGACTGCAGAGAGGTTTTATCTTTATTCTGTTTGCTTTAATAAAGATGGATGTATGACTCTCATGTCCCAGAGAAATATGAATTAGGTTATTTCCTCCTAACTGAAGTTTTCTCTGTGTCTTAATTGGATGTACTCTAATTTGCCCTGTGAGGTTGGGGAAGAGGAACATTCAGTGCAGAAAATCCTGCCCAGTCCAGGTCATACAGGAAGTTTAATGAATGGGCTGCTGAGGTTGTTCCATCAGCTCTGTTGATCGGCCCCAGAGCCTCCAGCAGCTTGCAGAAGAGAAAATAATTAAGCATTGCAATAGAAGTTTTCATAGTGTTTACAGGCAGATGAAGATCTGCACTACTGAATGTCGTATAACTCAATTGTTTAAATGGGGCAGCATGTCCTAGTTTCCCACTGACTTTTTTTCTGGAGGCAGCATATTCAGAATTGAAAGTGTTGTTGCTAGTGCCGTTTTCATGCCAGCCGCATTACCTTGAGCTGCACCTTTCCACTAGACTCTAGTTACATGTTAGGGAGCTCTTCCACTGGGAGTGTCTCAGAAGTCCAACAAGTGTCAGTTCTGATCTTGATACCAAAATGGCAAACTCTGATCTGCTTTGTGTTGGATTTGGTGTAAAAGATTGGGTCAGTTATACCTGTTGGAAGTACAGCGTCGAACAATGCTGGATTTGCTGCATTCTCTGTAGTAGATTTACTCCAGCTCTGTCTGGTCTTCAGCAGGGGCACTAATGACTCTTGTAGAGTGACAACTGATTCCATAGGCAAGAAGCAAAATCACATCTTTTTTATAAAACACAAGGCTTTAATGTCTTCCATCTGCTTTCTGGTGTGTTTGGGCTTACTCCCAGTAGGAAGACTATTAATATATATTTCTTCTTAATCAAGTGTTATTATTGAAAAATATAGTAATTCAATGGTAAGCCATTAAAATGGGGGTCTGAGGAGGAGGCTGAGCATATGATAGAGGAGAAGAGAGGCAAAGGAGGGTGGGTTTATTTGTCCTGAGGCAGAAGGGATTGGGGCGATCCAGTTGCATTCTTCTGCTATCAAAAGGGGTGTCAAAGAGCTAAAAGCCAATTTCAGTAAACAGAAACTTTGTTAAATAGAAAAATGCTTTGTAGGCAGAAGAATAAGGACTACCACTGAGGTTACACAGTACTGAGAATTAGGATATACCTCTGTACTAGTAATACCTGTTCACTGCTAGAAGCAAGCCAGATTAAGCAATGTTGCTCACATATTGCCTTCTCAGAATTTTGGGGGGTTTAAATGTTCTTGTGATTTCTGAACATATACTGTGTCCTTGGAACTGCTGTCCTGACAGTGGTGGGGAGAAATAAAAAGCCTCAAGTTATAAGCCTGAGTTTCATGGGAATTGTAAATGTCTCAATGAATTTCAGTGGTTCTTTAAGCAAGCAAAATGAGACTGCTCCAATGCCTCTGTGTAATCAATTTCAACATTTATGACTCAGACTATGAAACATGCAGTGCTGAATTATTCACTCTGGGCCAAGAAGAAAAATAAGACAGCATCTCTTACTACATACACTGTGAAATATTATTACAGTGGTATGTTGAACTCCTAAAAATCTTCTAAGTGTAAACTAACTGAGAGTGGCAAAACATAAGTCTTGGCTTTTGGACATATATAGCTAAATTTCATAGTCTTTTGGGGTTTTATTTTTGAAACTGCACTTTTCTTAAAGCACAGGAAAAGCTGCAGGGAAAATACACGCATTTGTTTATTGGAACAGCGTGATGTAACATGATAATTGTTATTTCTGTTGCCTTTGATCTTTGGCACACAAGACAGTATGGCTCAAAGGTTGGGCAGGGTCACAGTCTCTCTGGCCCCTGGGCCTTTGCTATGGATGCCTGAAGTGGTGTTCATCTGACACCTTCACAGTAGCCTAAAACACTCAGCAAACGATCTGTGTTTGTGCATCTCTTGGCATTTTTTTTCAGAAAGATCATGCCCTGAGACAACCTTTTTGCACTTTGACTAGCTGTAAGTAACCCAGACCTAATGCTAATATTGCTTGAAAAGAGGCTATGGGGGAAAGCACTTTTCAGAAAAAACAAAACAAAAACAACAAAAAACCCACAAAACAAAAACTAAACCAGGTATAAGACCATTTTACTTGAACTTGTACCTACTGGCTCAATCCAGAAAGACTCATTATTACCATACCAAGTTTTAGGCAGAATCACTGTGGCTTTTTCTTTCTTTTCTCCTTGACATATTAAATTGCAAGTCAGAAAGTCTGAGGAAAGAATCATGCAAAGTCTATATGCTCAGCAAGAAGTTGCTTAGATGATTACCTGAGTAAAATGTTCTATTACAGCTTCAGGGAAAAACCTTCCTGTAGGAGCCTGGTCCTGGTTCTGTCCTGAGGACACTTCCAGGGTCCATTTCTTCAAGGAGTGGGCTACAGCTTGCTGCATGTCTCAGATGCACCTTTCCCATGGCAGTGGATGGTTACAGCCCTTGCAGATAAAGCAGGGTCTTTACATCTGGTTCTCTTCTCAACTTGAGAGAATTCAAATCCACATGTCCTATTTCCAAGGCAACCACTTATCACGGAAGAACACCCTTCTTTCCTTTTGAATGTGTTCTTCCATACCAAAATTAATTAAATTGAGAGAAAGCATGAATACAAAGAATCAAAAAGGCTGCAGGGCTGTGGGTTGCAGCTTAGGGCACTCATGAGGAAGAGGGGAATTGTGAGCTGTGGTTCCTGCCCCCAAGAAGAGTTGTGTTCGACACTTGAGCACAGCACTTCTGGCAGCAGGGAGAGTAACTGGAACTCCCTGCTTGCCCTGGAGTGGCCTGAACATGGTGTGCGCTTCCCTGAACGGTACCATGGCTTCAGCTGGTGAGGTGAGGGGTGTTGCTTCATGGAGGATGAAGATGTCACCCTGTGACAAAGGCATCCTGCTCAGAATCACAGCTTTCTTGCCCACAGGCAGAAGCAGTCAAGAATCAGATTAAGTAATTGAGAGAACTCCATCTCATTCTCTGGTCTACAGGAAGACAGGAGGTGCCATGGCATCTATCTGCATCTCTGAGACTTGGAAACCCACTGCCCCATGGCTGTGTTTCCTGCCACGGGGCTGAACTAAAGCCCTGCTTTTGGGTGTGGAGAGGGTTGAAGCAGAGCAGGGTGCTGAGCATCTCTGCTTACCTTCAGCTGAGGCAGTTCTGGATGTATAAAATGGTGCAGCTCAGGGCACCTGGATGGGGAAGTGGAAAAAATAGGTATCTGTCAAATTGAGTTTTCTCCAGTGCTAGAAGGCAGTCAGGCAAAGAGAGTCTGGGATCGGGTATTTGAGTCCTGCACAACTCTTTTTTGATGGCCTTGCATGCTTCTTTGTCTCCCTCTCTCTCTCTTTTTTTTTTTTTTTAAATTATCCCAGGTCTGTTGGTCTGAATTCCCTCATTTCAAGAACCTAACAGATCTCTGAAAGGATAAGAATTGAAAGGGATTATGTACTTCTAGTTCAACTAAACATAGGAAGTGTCCTCCAGTATATGGAAAAGGTAGTCGAAAACCTGCTTCTAGTTCCTCCATTTAATCTGAAGATTGTCTGTTCAGGAAGCTTGTGAGGAGTCCTGTTCATACTAGTACTTAGTGATACAAAGTAATGCTGCTTTTGGGGATGTGCAAATTTGTCTGTAATGATGTTTTAGCCTGGACATGCTCAGCCAGGACATGTTACAGGAAGAGGGATCAGCACTGGCTCATTCCTGCTGCATTGGCAGGCATTCCCTGTCACTGATGTCTCTTTGCTGTTGGAGCCAGAGGAGGCTGAAATGAAAGTTAGGATAGGCAAGGAAAGAGTAACTTGTAAAATCATGAATCTCAGCATTCTAATCACAACCATGGTTATAATTAGTGATATGGCAAAGATAAAATGTGCAACATGCCTGAGGGACCTATATATCTGCTGCTCCTGGATTGCTACCTGACAAGCTTATTAGCCACAACAGTGTTGAAATACTTACTCAGAATGGTTGCTTGGAACTGGACTGACTATTCTTTCATTATAGTGACATGGAGACAGCAAAGAGAAACTTAAGAAGGAAGTAGTGAAATGAGGGGCCTATTTTCTCAGGCAGAATGAAGGAGCTCAGACTAGAAAACCTGCATAACAACTGCTGTGGGAGATGAGTGATCTCCCTCCCTTGGAGAGACTTCTTTTCTTGTGCTTACATTCTTGTGTCTTCCATTTTCTTTTGCCCAAGAGTGGGCACTTCTGAGTCACCAGGCTTTCTGTAGATGCAGAACAAGAGCACAAGCAGTGGAATGATGGTGGAGCGTTTCTTCAGGGTAAGCAGAACGAGGCTTCAAGTTTGGCTTAGTAAATGAACAGCTTTCTCAGCTGTAGGTGCTTGGGTACATAGTGCTGACTAACTGCACTTAAATACGTCATTTTTGTTTCGTGTGTGCTGACAGATTCTGGTGCAGAGGAAAGAAATCCTTTATTTAAAGGAGAAAAATGCAGAGGTGGCCATAAATGAGAATTTCTCTCTCCTGTGAAACACTGATGTGTCAGCATGTGTTCTTGTCCTGCCTGCTTGGGACAGAGACATGAGATAATGAACGTTTTTTTTTGGTTTTGACTTGTAGAAGATGTCAGTCATGTGGAAAGCATTCTCTGGAAAATTTCAGATGGGTTTCTGTACCGACTACACCTATGATGGCTTGGCAGGACACCCTGACAATGCTTTGGTGGCACTACCTCACACTTGCTCACACTTTTGGTCTCTTTGCTGGGTGTACCTCAATCCCTTTCTCTGTTGCTCCAACAGAATGGACTGTTCCAAGGTCCGTGAATTCAAGTTACTTGTTCTGTCCCCTTAGTCAAATGTGGCAATTTGAAGTGGAGGCCATAGGTCACGCAGGGAAGTTGCACACTGTTGAAACCATATGTCTAGAAACTTGAAACTATTAAAGAATTGCAAGTGAAATAAGAACCTTGTAAGTGAATTGTAGATCTCTAGTCAGACCCAGACTCCTGTCACAGGTGGAGTCTGACATGGCAGAGAACAGAGGTGTCTGTAGGAGATGGCATGTCAAAGGAGTCCCTCGCCACTTCCACTGGTGATGCATATGTACATGAATTAGGGCTTTGGGGAGTACCTTTCAAACTTTTAACTTATTTTCTGCATTATTAGCAGAAAATTATAGAAGTGTATTTATGCTTGGTTTGATGCACCTCTTGAGTACCTTATGCTTTTGCAGAAGCTGGCTATTAAAGGAGCTGCTTACAGTGACCGGGAGGTTTGTGGTGGAAGCTCCTCTCTGTATATGAATGTTTGGGTTGCCTTAATTCTTGAGTAATTGATGAGCAAATGAGAGCACCTCCTCCAAACTGAAAATTAATTGTAGTTGAAGTTTAGGGAGCCTCAATGATGATTAAACAAACTCAGTCTCATAAATTGAGAGTTGGATAAGTTCATACTTTGTTCTGCTCTGAGATAAACATCTGTGTTTAAACAAAATCTTTTCAGTTGCACTGTTTATTCACCCAGGAGCACCTCAGCATATACTCTGTCCCTCATAACAATTTCTTGCTCCCTTCTGGATACTAATACCCCATTGTAGTACAGAGCCTGGAAGGAGGGGATGGAGGGGGGATTAAGAGGTCAGTAGAGCCATATTTGATTATTGTAGGTGGTAAGAAAAGGTCATCACTTGCTTTAATTTTGCTGCTTTGCAAAAGTATAAAATGTCAACATGCCACCATACTTTGGGTCAATATTTAAAATTATTGAAAGAGTAAGATGTCGTAGAGGTAGCTGAGTGTTGATTTTCATTTTAATACATTGGATATTTCTGACTGAATGACGAAAGTCCACAATGCCAATAGACCAAAATGAAGTTTTGGCCCAAAAGGCACATCTTGCAGCATGTAACCAAGCAAATATCCTAAAAATTCAGATGGAAATCATGCTACAGGATCACTTTTTAGCTATGAAGTATAGGAACAACAACTACATTAATAATTTTTGACTTGATATACTTACTCTCTTCCTTGTAAATGACTTGTTTCTTATTTGTGCTTACAATGCTAAATCTCCTTCTTCCTGCACAGCCACAGAGCTTGCTTTGAAATCCAAAAATTGTTATTGGCTTGTTTTCAGCTGTTTCTCTTGACATCAGTAGGAAGATCTGCCTCTCCCTGGAATGCATTAGTGGATATGAATGTTATAAATACATCATGAAATAAAGACATTTCTTCAAAATAAGTGAGCAGCAGCTCCTACCTCAGCAGACACCTTGCTACCTACACTCAGCAGTAGGCAGAAATATGGCTGTTTGCATAGATGCCCTTCTTCTGAGCTGTTGCCTTCCATTTTAAATCCATTATTTTTAAAGGATTCAGTCAATTCAGTCATATCAAGTTAAATCTAAACAAAGGAAAGTCTTGACAAGTCAAGCAAAGAAGCAGTATCATTTTATTACAGAGTCAAAAAAATAAATAAAATACTTGCTCTAATTTTATATCCCCTCTGCAGAAAAAAATGCTTGCTAGTCAGTCATGATGACTGTTTTCTTTTCCCTGGGCTTTCGTGTTGGAGGAGGTGCAGAGGGTAACCTGGGACATCAGTAAGTGGCTTTTCTTGTAACACGAGATTTTCCTGCAGCACACAGGCGAGCACAGCAGTTGTGTGCGACTCAGCACAAGCAATCCTGCCGAGGTGGTCACACTTTGTTATTGATGGAAAGATGACACGGCTCCTGAGCCGTGCAGAAGGCTCCTGATGGCTTGTGTTAGTTCATATAGAAGGCATCCAGACTATGTCACTGCCAGACAGCTCTGCCTTATTAGGATGAGGCAGTTTTCTTCTGAGCCTGCGCCTGCTTGGCTTGCTCAGAGCCTGATGAATAGCTGGGTACCAATCTGACTCTCACCTTTTTCATTCCAAACTGGTTATCCTGTTTTAACATAAACTAGAGCCCCCTTCTTTGAGCTGTATGTTGGCATTCCTTTGAGCCTAAGTCTGCGGTCTTCTGTCTTGGGAGGGACGGCACAGACTGTGTTCATCGCCATCTGTGGGTGAAAGCTATATTCCTCACATGTTCAGGTTCACAGCGAATCCTATAGTGCTGGTGCAGAAGGGGGAATTTCTATCTGAACCTCTTCCCTTCTCAACCTGTCAGCAGTGTTTTTTTCATGTGGGAACTTCCTGAGGAACTACTTTAATATTAACAAGCAATTATTATTAAGACTACTTGGCACAGGGCTTGAATGATGGTGTGAAGTAAACACAGATATAAAACATGGGCACTGGCATTTGGCATTATTTGTCAATTAAGGACACGACTGGTTTTTTATACCAAATAAATTCTTTACTTTAAAAAGCTGCTGCAGCAGAAAAAAACAGTTTCAAGGAGGTTAATTCTATTCACCCGTTTCCCTAAGGAATCACAGCATGCTAAACATGCTTTTTTTCAACACTGAGCAGAGCCTGTGCATTATGTAAGTGAAGGCATTGGTTTCCATTTGCAGACACTGAAGCTACAATTTAACACGTCTTTCTGCAGGACAGCTGAGCACTTCTGCAGGTCTGTGGGTGAAGGTGCTGGAGTTGGCAGTGGGACAGCTCAGCAAGGAGTCAGTTTGTTAGTGGGAATGGGCAAGATAGTATTGTTGAACTTGGCTCTGATTTCCACCGTTTGATGTAGTCTGACCCAAAATGTTCAGGCAACAAGGTATCCTGATATTTGCCTCCAGCTTCAAATAGATGGCTTTGCTGAAGCTGACAATTTGCTCTTGTTCTCTGTTTTGATTTTGCAAAAAAAACAGGACTTTCTAAATACTCAGAAAACAACTGACAGTATTGTTCCAGAATAGACTTAATGAGGGTAACTTCTGCTTTTAGGAAAAGAAGTCAGCCACATGACTCCTTTGAACATTTTCTGAGACCACATTTATCAGTAATGGCTTTGTCCAGTAGTAAGTGTAGGCTTTTACAGCACCACCTTAGGAGCAGCTCTGAGGTCAGTGGTGAAGCGGACAAGATTTGGAGTCCCACTGCGTTGAGTCCCACTTATTTTGTATAAATCACTAAACGTTGACAAGTTCCCCAAGTGGTTTAGAATCTTTTTCTGTTGTCTAAATTCCTGTTACAGCCACAACTAACAAAATAGCAGAATAAAAAAAAAGAAAATTCCTCTCATTTTTTCTCCAAGTGAGAAGTCCCAGTGACCACTCTGGGGGAATGTCTTGTTGCTATAGCATTTCATTCATTTTTCTGCAGTAAACTATGAATTCCAGGAGGAAGATACTACTCTTCTAGACTCTCAGTCCAATAGTACTTAATCCTATTTGTCCTGAGGATTTATATCAGTTCTCTTATCTAAATTTCCCACTTACTTTAGAGCTGTTGTTTCTGTAAATTTTGCCAGGGCCATCCCACACCACTTCCTGCTCTAGACTTTCACCAAAGCCAAAGAGCACAGCAGCTACACCCATAACTTCCTTAGACAGATTCCTGAGAGAGTGCATCATCTCCCTTTTCTTGGCTTGCTGTAACATGCTTAACTTTTATAGGCACTAGACCTTTTAACACTTTCTAAATTTATGCTAGTGAAGACATGAGCAGCGTAGAACCCTGAACTGTATCCATCACATTGCTCTGTGTTAAATATACCTGAGAATGCAATGCCTCTGGCCTCTGGGAGATTCTACTTTGTATCAAAGACACATACCCTTAATTAATAAAAGCTGAAAGAAGGCCTTAAGCAGAGGTGTTCCATAAATCATTAAATTCTCAGGTCCCAATCTGCAGAAAAAAAAGAAGTGTTTAGACTATTACACTTGTGCAGAGCATGATTACCTCCTCTTCAAGGATTATAGTTTTTGGTGAGGAAGAAGCATGCAGAGGGTGTGAAGAAAAGGAAATCAGAGGGGAAGCATAATGCTGGCCTGGATAATGCACCATTTCTTTAAATATATAGGGGATTTTAGCCACAGAAAGTTTATTTCTCCATTGTAAAATATTTGCAGTAGCAGTTTTATCACTGTAGCGGAAGTCTACTTCTAATTACAATTGTAACAGCAACAAAAGCTCTTTTTAGCTGCTTTTACAATGATACCTGCTTAGGATAAGCTTCAAAACTCTCTAATATTTCATCCTTCTTAAAGACCATTCCTTGGTCTTTAAGTATTATACTTGCTTCCCCACTCCTGTTTTCTTGGAAGTTCTGTATAAAAGCAGCATATTGGTTTACAGTTACTTGTTGTGAGTTTTCCCTTACCTCTGTAGGAGAGAAAGGTTTTTGTTTGTTTTTTTTTAAATCCTTTTCGATGTTGATTAGAAAAATATTTTGATTTGAGAATTCTCATGTTTGCCCTGTAAAGAGCAGACTATAGTCAGAGAACCAGAACGTCCCTCAAGCAGCTACTGAAGTTTGAATGACTTAGAGTAGATCCACTGTAAAGTGTCTTCCATCTGATACTTGCCTTCTTTGGCCTCGCAGAAGAATTAATATAGTCCCTTGTGGCTCCCGTGGAGCTGGACATGAGCTGCATCAGAGAAAGTGCTTTATAAATTACAAGTTTTGAGGTTTGTTTGGGTTAGTTGGCTTTGCTGTAAATGGTTTTGCATCATCTTGTTTCCATTGGTTTTATTGAAAGTAATGGCTGCCAGTTGACCAAATTACAGCAAGTATAATTCCTGCCAGAAGGGAAGTCAAGCATTAGAAAATATAAAAATTAAAATCTAAGGGTCCCTGAATAATACAGAGAGTCATCTAGCATAAGATAGATTTATGATCCTGTCTGTTCATTTTTGTACTAATCATCCAAACTCTAAATTCTATTTTAGCTAACCTTATTGTCACCTGAAAACTTAGCTGTTTTCCCTAAACAACCACTTGAAAGTTAGGAAGCACCTCCAGAATGGCAGTTAGAAACAGTTTTGATGGTGTTCCTCTCTGATGTGATTTCCACATTATCAGACACCTGGCTTCATAGCTTTGCAGATTTTTTGTCTGAGAGAATGGGACAGATTTGCTGGTGATAATAACTTTCTTACTGTACGAAGCACAGACTTATTACCTTCTAGGCAGTAAGATGAATGTTTCTCTCCTTCCACTGGCTGCAGTTCTTGGCATGGCATTGCTGTGACGGAGGGTATGTCTCTGGTGCAGTTCCCCAGGTCTCCATCACTGACTTGTAACGCTTTGGTTACTGTCTGGTTCCATCTAGGCTGTACAATACATGGGGGCTGGATCCAGCTGCCAAAGCCCTCTGAGTCCCCTGTGGCTGCACAGTGACAGATGGCTGCTCTGCAAAGCCTGGGTGTGCAAAAGCAGCCTGATCTCTGCTGGGGCCGTGGGACACCGCGGTTCAGCTCCCCACGTGCCAGAGCCGCTGCCTGGGCTTGCTGTGAAACCTTAGTCCAGGGTTGTCCACCTAATCCTCTGCAGGTGGCTGATAAAGCCCTGAGCTGGCTTGTGGCTTAGCTTGACATGCAGGAATGATGGGAACATGAAAGCAACGACGGCCACGTCAGCCCTTCGGGGCTGCAGTGGTACGAGCTGCTCCCACCGCGCCTGCTGCGAGGCCGACGCAGCTCCCTCTGTTCCACGGCAGGAACAAATGCAACTCACCCATGCTGCTGCTGCTGGCTGCCAGCACCAGAAACCCACTGACTGAGGCTCTGCTCACCTCTGCCTGCCTCCAAGATATGAACGTCTCCATTTCCAATGGAGAAAATTTACAAGGCAGTAATTTCTAAATGCTGTCACCAGTTAGTGGCCACAAACACAGAGGCAGAGCAGAAATGCTTCTATTGTACTTCAAAAAGAACAAATGCCTCATACATTTATTTGGCTTTACAGTGAAAAAAAGAAGAACCTCTTAAAAGGTTCTATCTGAAATTTTCTGCTTCTCTGAACAGGTATCTCATATAAAAAGATCAATGCTGTCTAACAAAACAGGGCAGGGCTGGCTTTCATTTTATAATTTCAAGGAAACAGTCTTTGGCCTTGTAGAATGAAATTAAACACTCAGAGAGGTGGGGATACTGGCATTGCTGACTCCTTTACCCCTTGCCTTCTGATCCCTCCTTAGCTGATTATTTTGCTATTTTGTGTCGTCATTTTGGTGGGTAGGACTAGAGGACTAATTGCATGGTATCTTTCTCCCCCTACAGCATTTTTAGGACCCTTTGGAAAGTTTTCAGAACGTACTTTCATCTCATATAATTTAAACAAAATTCCTGATTTTAACTCTCTTCCTTTTTTCATGGTTTTTAGAAGTGACATTAGACTCAGCACCAAACCCAAAAATAATCTGAAGTTTTCTGTAACATAAGACAGGGAAAAAAGGTTTCCCATGTTACTGGCCTGCTCAAGGCAGCTGAGGACTTGTATGGCATTCTGATGTAATTTTATCCCAGGCTTTGTTTGAAAAATGAGGTTTTGCAACACTGCCAGTGAAGCCTGAAGGGCAGCACATGAAGTTAACCCATCACCTGGCCATCTCTGTCACTGATGTGCTGGAAGGAGGGACAGGACTGACATAGTTCCTTCACTGGGGGAATCCTTCATACTGCAAAGGTGCTAAGTTTTGGTTGAAGTAAATAATGCTTGAACTGTGGCACTTCTATACCTGGGGAATTGCTGTCTGAGAATCTTAGCTGACATCAGGGTTCCTTTATCTTCTACACTTCACATTTTAAGTTCACATCTTTCTAAGTCATATTACCGTGAGCTACCAATACTAGTGTCAATTAGGTAAGGAGATTACTCTGTGCTGTTCATATCTATTGCAATATTTCATTGGTTTTCTAGGCTGCATGACAGGAAGGAGAGGTTAGGTCTGTCTTTTGCAGGCCTGTGCATTATCTACACCAGGATGGGACCAACAGCACCTGAGTCTAATAATGTCTGCAAAATTTTTTGTCATCATTTCTTGGATATGTTGGAAATTATCGTGGGCTTGAAGCAGAGATTTTGGGTCTAGGTTTCCTCTTTTTTTTCCCTACAGCTGTTACACAAAGTTCTTGTATTGTGAGAGTGAAGATTCATTTCTAATCTCTGCAGACATGTTCCTACCTGCTGTGTTTGCCCTTCTAATGTCAGAGCCCAGTATTGGATTAGTGCCAAGGCTAACATTAACCTGCATTTCCTTAACATGGAGAAGTGGGACAGCACATGAATATTATCTTTGAAATGCCCCGGCAGGTTTTGCCAGCCATCTGTCCAAACTGTGCAACAACAATCATTTATTTAGACTGAGTATGATGCTCTGGTTAAGATCTGTATCACTTTCCATGTGATCTAACTTGCCTTTCTCCACTGTAACCAGTGCATCCCAGCACAGAGCTCTCTCAAAACATGTAGAGTGCTTAAGTCATGTTTTGTGGTGTGTCAGAGAAGTCTCTCACTCTGAGAGAGACTTGCTCCAGAATTGCCAGAAGCCCAGTGCTTAGGGCTTATGCACCTGCCAGGCAGCAGAGCCAGGGCTAAACAAGGACTCTACCTGATAGGAAACAAGAACTTGGCCTGCACATGCCATGAGTGCCTTGAATGACAGGCTGGTGTTGTTCAAAAGGTTTCTATCTTTATTTTTATCAAGCAGAGAAGCTTTTTCTTTCAAAGCTACACTAAAAAAACAAAACAAAACAAAAAACCAACAAAAATATAATCTATCTTTCTTTGGCAACTACTACCTAAGAGTCTAGCAGTTTAAGTTCCCCTAATAACATCTATACAAAGTAGGGAAGGTCTGTTTTACCACATTTTACAAACCAGGACATGAGAGCAACCATCCTGCAATGTAAAATAACCCTAATAAAACAGAGTATTGACACAATTCTTCTTCTAGTTGAACTAGGCAATGCCTCTCTTGGTCTCACTCCCTGAGTGCCACATGCTGTAGGGCAAACATGGCAGCCACTGAAACATTCACACCTCGTCCCCCCCTGTGGTATATCCCGGCTGGCTGGAAGACCTTCCTAACTTCCACCTCAGCCCACGTAACTGAGGAATCTGGATCTGCCCTCTCGTGTCTGAACATGGATTCAGAAATCAGGCTTGTATACAGATTTTGAAAAGATACTTCTCAAAATCTTCTAGTAAGGCAAGCGAAAAAAGCTACAATTTCCACAGGAAAAAAAACATGATGTATGTCTTTCAAAGGCCTAACTATAGTGAAGTATGATAATTGCCAACATATGTATCTTATTTTCAAACTGTAATCCAGCCAATCTCAGTTAATAAACTGGATAATGTATTTCTTTACAGTGTTCTTTGTTGAGAAGTCCCATTTATAATGATCTCATACACGTGGAAGTAATTTTATTCATGTCTTATCTGTTGGTCATGCTTTTAGAATAGTCTTTATTCCAGTTGCACTAAAGCAAGGAATATTTTAGTTACAAATCTGATTAAAGAAAAATTAGTGAAACTCATTTGCTAAGCACTGCAGACAAAGTGAGAATTATTTCTGTGTTTTCTGTTGTTGTACAATACTGGTATGCTTGCCCAAAAACTCTGTCGCATGACAGGTAAGGCCAATATCACCTTATTTTCCTCTTTTATTCCAGTCTTTCCCACACTGAGCACACATTTCAGGCATCTGCCAGATGGAAATGCTGCTGTCACCCAGCACAACCTTGCAAACAATGTCTTTCAAATGCTGCTCTCCATATTGTCCAGATTGTGTAATTCCCAAGCAAACTAAGTCAAATTAATGACTTTTTAAAGTCCCCACTCCAAAAGAGTAGAAAGCCTGTACAAAGGAGTTTAAAGGAGCAAGGGCTTGCTGACAAAACCTGTGGTGAACTTAACATCACATTCAATTGTTTTTAACAGTTGCAAAACAGACTATTCACATTTCCAGTTCAGTTTTAAATCAGATTTAGACTAAGCTGTCATTGTATTAATAGAGAGAAGTAAATAATGATGGAGTTTTTGCTGGAATATATACTTTTTAATCATTGTGCTTCAGCTTTCATGTGCGGAACCTTTTTCATTGATCTAGTTTTTGTTGGATTAATATATTTATGTTCCCTATTTTCCTGTATTTTGCAATCCCAAAACAAGTATTAAATCATACAAAAGGGCTTTTTAATATTTCTGCCTGGTTTTTCTCCCCTTACTTTCATATTCCTAGCAAGCAAATCAACTGTGAGATACTCATATTCCCCACGAGCAGTGTCTTGTTTCCCAAATAGCTTCCTGGACATCAGCGGTTGTCCTTGTTATGTCTGGCAGCAGCTACCAAACTGTGATTTACCAGCCCAGTGAGATTCTGGCAGTTCCAACAGGGCGACTAGCCTGACAGAAATACCATTGTTCATTTAATTTATATGGTTACAAGTCCAACAGAAGCAGGATAAAATGAATGAAAATTTGGGAAGGGAGTCTAGGGTAAAAGCTAAATATCTGTGAACACAAATATCACAGTCTGGCTCTTGATCATAAACAGTGCTGTTGAATGCTGTAGGACTGTTGCAGATGTTTTGTGATGCAAAAGAGAGAGGCAATCCTTGGCATTTGAAGATCACCTGTGTATGCCAGGATGCTTCATTCATGAAAACATTAACTTTGCACCCCAATTACCATCTGCAGATACCATTTCAGGTCTGTTGCAGAAATTGTGCCAGTAGCTTGTCTGGACAAATTGAAATTATTATGCCTTGGCTTAATTCAGCTTCAATGTCAGGAAGGATTTTTCTTTATAAGACTTCATCCTACTTATACCGTGTGTCCCCAAATCATCTTACTTGTTTGGCTGTTTCAAAAGAACCACTTTACAAGCTTATCCTTTTGGTTGCAAAATGATACAATAGAAGTGCAATTCAAATGCAGAGCTAATTCCACAACATTTAATTTCATCTAGTTTATTGATTCATCATGTTTATGTTATGTTATCGTGTTTAAATGTTTAAGAGGTCAAAGTCTTGTAATACCCAAAGAATGGAAGTTAGTTAAGATCCACGTCTAAAAGTAATAAACTCGTCAAAACCTATAGGGTCTGACAATAAACATCGGGTTCTTTTGTGATAATAACTACATCTTTACAGAAATCTGCATTTCATAAAACTGGAATTGCACTGTTAGAGTCATGTATCTGATTACTGTGAGCAAGGATGCTGGGTATTCAGAAGACTGGCTGTGGGAATGGACATGGGCATGTAAAGCCACCTAGCTCTCCATCAGGAAACTTAGTGTGGGTGACTAAAGGCCATATGGAGATATTGAGGGAAAAACTGCCTGCAGTATTTAGAACAGTGAAGTGCCACACTTGTGAATACCACTTTTAGGAAGTCAAATTTTCTAGGTCATTCAGTTCAGAAGTTGGAGGATGAGAAGTGGAAGTCTGAGACTTTGGTTCTTTCCTCCTTTGAGGTCTTTCCCCACCTTTGGGCTGCTCAATGACACAGAGTAGGCTGCAGAAATTATTGCCACATGCTCAAAGCATTCACTCTCTTTGGCTGCACTGGTCTTGCTTTATGCTGCTCTGGCCTCCCAGAGCAGCTCTCAGTGCCCTCAGCTGGGGGATTTCACCAGCAAGGGGCAGGCAGAAGCCACCATGAGCCCACATGCTGATCTCTTGTAGTCCATTCCCAGTGGCCTTTGTTATCTGAGTTCTCAGTGTGAGGCTTCACCTGGACGCTCAGCAAGATTTCAGGAGTCAGGCAGAAGCCAGAACAGAGGAACTCTCACTGCAAATTGCACCTTGTGAGAGATGGGCTGCTGAAGGTGGAGTATGAGTAAAGGAACAGGAGGTGATTTCAAAGGGTGAGGAGCCTGGACTTGTAGGTTGTTTTCCTCAGTGTGGTTGTTGCATGAAAGAACTCTGGTAAGAGCCTCTGAAATGCTGACACCCCAGGCAGCAGGCTATACTCAGAGTTGTCCTGACCTTGGCTAAGGTACATGGAAAAGATTTCCAGCTTCGTACTGCATGTCCTTCCATTTGATCAAATGACATAAGTTTGTGTTTTTGGAGGTTATCTTATTTTGTTTGCACCCATCAGAATGCAAAAGGAACACAGAAGGTTGATTTATTTGGGGTTTTTTTTTGTCGGCTGGTTTTGGTTTGGTTTTTACTACAAGAGAAGTGAGATCTAGAGGAAACTGTTTACTCGAAAGTGGAAACTTTCTTAGCTCCAAACACATAGGTGCCTAAGTAGACCTTGCTTCCTTGCTCAGGTGATGGATACTGTGTCAAACTGACCTGGAAGATTAAACAGTACTTCCTTTGGGGGTACTGCTGTGAGAATTTCCAGTATGGAAATCAAAGGTGGCTTTGGCTTGAAGAGAAAGAAAACTAAACTAACTAACTGTTAGCAGTCTTGCATCTTTTTTACTAATGAGGACATAATTGGTTGACTGCAGGGCTAACCCCATGACACTTCAAACTGTGTCACTTTCTGTGGGAGACACTAAAAAGTAAAAATTAGAAGATACAGAAATGAGAACATTAACTGTCAAATGAAAATAGTTTTATAGAGTCAATGCAGACAATATAGAAAAGTGGATTTTGCCTTTTGTATAGGTCCTGTTGAAATAATTGGCACTGAAGAGATGAAACTTTGGAGAGTCCTGTTATGTCATGAAATATTCATTTTTAGTAAGTCATTTAATTCAGAAACATTGAAAAGAGAAATCATTCCAAGACTTCTCTCACAAAGTCTGTTGAAGTGTAAGATGGGGATAAGGAGGGGGAGTGGGGAAGGAAAATTTGTTTTGGTTTTGTTTTCTTTTTTAACTCAAAGCCTGAGCTGTAGTTTACCACTATCATTGATGAATCCCTTGCTATTTCAGTCATGTAGTCAAAAGATGCTGACTAAAACTAGTAAGGAAATGTTTGAAATGTGTACCTAAGCCCCTTCTCCTGTTTCAAACAATTTGTAATGTGGGATCTAGAGTAGTATCAACCAGAAAAACTGTCCAAGGTGTTGGTTAACACTTTGTGGAAGATTTATTATCATCCAAACCATGAGAAATTCTTCTCAGTTGACTGGCATTATAGTAGTGAGATCTCAATAGATAAAAACGCATGTACTGTGGCAGTGTTTGAAAAAACTCCTGTTGTATTACTGTGCTGCTAGCCAATGTCATCCACATCTGCTCGGTAGTAAAAAGATTTTTAGCATTTCTTCTTACTAAAATGAAACATTTTTTATATATATTTCATTTTAAATTAAATTACATACATTTAGTTCTACTTCGAAAAGGAAACAAGGTTCACATGACTTATAGTTTGGCTTCACTTCCTATCACTCAGTTCTCTCTTACTTCAATCATCTTTAGGCAGAAACTCCGCTATGCCAACCAGCTTTAAGCAGGATGCCTTTGATTAAATGGGCCCAAGCTTATGCAGCAGAGAATAAAGGGCATAGTGCTACAGCTTTGAAGGAAATGCCATCAGAGGAGTTTCACCCACAGGCTGGGAGTCTGGAGTCTGACTTACCATGTGAGCTGAGCTCACATGAACCCTGAGTTCATCACAGTTAGTGCTTTGCCCACGAGACTACAACAAGCCAGGAGAACAGTCAGGTGGCCACTTTGCATCGTGAGCTAATGGAAAACTACTGAGGCAGGGATGTCTTCTGTCCTTGACCTGTCTTTCCAGCTGTCTGTTACCATTAATAATTCTAACTTGTTTGGGTTGGGACTGTTATCCTTTGTGCAGTATAAAGAGTCAAGTGATTTTTTTTCCGCTTGAAATGTGTTTGCCATGACCTATGAACACTGGCAGCATCCTGATCTCTGTTTTATTCTCTTGATAAATCTACACGAAAGCCGGAGGTGCTGGATTTCTTTCTGCAGAGCCTCACTGGACTCTGGTGGGACCAGTTTTGACCATAGGATTGATCCCTAAAGTTAAGGGGACCCTTCTTAACCCAGAGATCACAACTTTGTAGCCATCCAACAGAGTTCCACAATCATTCATCAAAAATGCTCAAAGGGTAAAAGGAAATACTTCAAACTCACTAGATACCCATCAGTGTTAAGACAAATCTTCAAACAGACTGGAAAAAGACATTGAGCAGTCCTTCTATTTGGAAACAATATTTTTTCTAGAAAACAGTAAGTTTTTATCTTCTCTCTCCTTCCTTGTACACCACTTCTTCAAAAGGCTGGGCAGCCCATAGCAGAGTTATTTCCCTATTTCCATCACTCATTGATCTGTTGTATCACACACAGATTGCCAGCTGTCTTTGGGTCTGTCTTTCTGTTCCAGTTCTGAACAACACTGAGCATGACAGATTCAGGGGCTTCAGAAACAGGGATAAATAATGTCTGTACAGAACTCCACTGGCTTCTGAAGTGCTCTGTCATCCCTTTTTCCTCAGTATGCAATCATTATAAATACAAAAATGTGACAAAGTAAAAAATATTTTAAAACTCCTAACATAGATGTCACTCACTACTTTTTAAAAACCGGTGCTTATAGCATAAGAAAATGGAGAACAACTTTTTCAAATTAATTGTAAAGGTGGTGAAACCTTTATCTTCATACAGGCTTTGGATTGTTAATTTGAGGAGAGCACCTTTTAGATGCAATTATAAGGCACATCTGTTTTTATAGCAAATAAATGATTACTGTGTGCAAATCTAACCCCAATGGTGTTTGCATGGTGTTATATTCCGCTGGACACGCAGTTCTGTGCACTCAGTGGCCCTCTTGCACATATCGGATGTTGCCAGTGTTTTGGCATGGAATTCACTCGGTGCCGCTTTCTGGATCCGTGCTCATGGCCCCGAGGTGCCACATTGCTCCTGTGGGCAGAGTGAGCAGACAGTTGCATCACCCTGCTCTTGCACCTGTTCTGGAGGTTTTTATTTTCCTCTGCCGCTTCTGTGGCTATATTGATGCTCAGACAGAAAAGGGAGATGGAGTGGTTTAAGAGTAATGCAAGAGTGTTTTACAACATGTGAGTATAAAAGCACCAGTTTTAATGAGTACATCTGGAATAATTAAAATGCATAGCAGTGGAGAAACAAAAGAACAAGTTATTTGTTTTTATTATAACTGGCAATTTACTAAGAAGCAGATTGTTGTTAATGAAACTACATATATGGGTAAAATGGGCAGGACTTGTCTTTACAGCTCTCTAAGGCTGAAGTTCAATCACTTTGGTTAATTTGTTATTTATCCAGAACATTTTGTTTATTATCTTATTGTCCTTCACAAGTAACTTAGTGTATAAATTTCTCTGCTCCCCTCCTTTCTGTTTCTGTGATTAGAGAATTTGAAGGTATCAATTTAAATAATTCAGCAGATGCTGCTGTCTGTAACCGTAATTTCTGATAGGATCTTGGATACTTTTTCTAAAAAGATTGTCAGAACAAATCTTCTCTCCTGAATGCTCTCTTAAACCACAGTCATGGTGTGCCACCCAGAGTTGGGATAGTAGAGCCTGGGCACAAAGTGGCTTGGAGAGAGGATGACATCCATTCCTGTCAAGTATCCCCGCCGTGTTTCCCCAGAGATGAGTGACTTTAAATACAGCTTAAAAATAAATGCATCTTCCCATGAAAAAACACAGGGAAGAAAACAATGTCTCCAGTCACTACATAGTTACAATGTGTGATGGAAAATTGATGCCTAATATGGTGCAAATGGTTACCTATGCGTGTTTTATTTAGCTATGACTCACTTCTAAACAGATCATTCCTCATCCAGCAAGGCTCAGAGTGGAGAGAGGGATAAAGAATATCTACCCAGCCCCAGCTTATCTTGCTGGCAACGCAAGAAGGCTCCCTTAAAATGTCCATTTTCCCTCTTCTGTGATGACTTCTGCTGGGATCAACATTCCATGTCCCACTCTGCCCAGAGATAACAGTCTGCATTTCCACATGCCAAACAGTATTTTTAGCACATATTACAATTCCCTAGTTGGAAAACAAAACCACAATGTTTTATCTCAGTCCAGTGGTATCGCTTCAGGCTACAGCCATGAGATGGTACTTAAGTCATACATCCTTAATTATATCAGATAGCTAGTGGGATCACATTCTGTGCCCTGGAAGGTTGCTGTGGCATGTCATGTGTCAAATCACACCACAAGCAAAAAATACTCACTGTACCTTTTTTGGGCAGTTCTTGCAAAATATAACCTCCGTGCATGTTCCCCTCCTGGGCATGTGTAGGCGGACAGGCACCAAAAGTGAACTTGGGCTCTGAATCCCAGGGGTGCCCTGTTTGACTCTCTCCCAGGGGCTGATTTAGTCACCCTCTCCTGCACAGCACCTACATCAGTGTGGTGAGTTCCAGCCTTGGAGATGGTGCCTGACCTTCAGGTACTGCACTGAGCCACTGCTCCTGGCCCTCACCATCTTTTCAAGGATGATGTACCAACCTTTCTGAGTTTTATCCTGGCTTAAGCACAACCAGAGCTCCATATGACCACACAAAATGCTCCTGCAAACACAGCAGAAGGTCGGATGACAGCAAGTAGCAGTAGGGTGGGAGAGGGTGGACAGATTCTTACTTGAAAATACAGAACTGAGCACACCAGAACTGAAAACATTCATGAAACTACAGGCACTGCTGACTATCAACAGCATGAGCAACCTACCAAAAATACCCACCTTGTACTTGTCTTGCTTGAAGACAGGTATAGATTAAACCCTTGGGAGAGAAATCTCTAGCATAAACCATGATGCTTCCTGAGGGGAAATGTTGCAATGAGGCCTGATATTCATGGAGGCTTAAGAGACACAAAAAGCATCTAGACAAGGTGCATTCCATGCATTCTTCTGCCTGTATATTTCCGGGCTGTCTCATTTTTATGCTCACTAGGGAAAAATGCAATCTCTAAATTTTTATATATATATATTTTCAAAACCAAAGGATCAATAAAGAAGAATCTCGTGTGGGTTTGAAGCTTTTTTATTTTTTTATTGGTAAAGTATTTTAACATTTTGAAATTATTAAAAGAATTCAGAATTGTACCACACTGAGAGTTATAGGATTTTGAACAAAGAAGATCTGGTTTAACCTTCATGTTTTTAGAGTTAAGAAAATGGACTCTGACTTTTCTGTAAATAACCTTTTAGAGATTCACAGAGCACACAATGATCACAAAACATGTTTGCTATTTCACAGAGACAGCTGTAGCAGGAAGGGATGAGACTTCTGACCAGGTAGCCATCAAATGATGACATAAGATACATGACCTTCCTAATAGAATTCTGGAGCATCTGTTTAAGAGTAAGCTCCTGCTGGCATGATTTCAAATCCTGACCAGAAATTAGTTCTCATCCACAGCTGTCTAAAGCCCAAATAAATTAGCTCAGGTTTTTCACATTGCTGACAGGAAAGACATATTTGACAGGACACACATGTTTGTGTGTCATGAGTATTGTAGGTGTGCAAATCTTGGCCACTAAATAGAGCTTGATATGGTCTCATCTATTATTTTGATACAGCTGAACATTTTGTGGAGTAGATTTTAGAAGAGAAATTACTGCTGAAGACCTCCGAAAAGAGGTATAGCCAGTGAGTGTTGAAATTCTACCATTTCTCAGGGGATATAAAATCATTGAGCATTGAATATGTATTACATATGAGCAAATGCTTCAAGCTTATAATCTTGTGACTGGTCTTTATTCATATTTGGATCTAGTTTGATTCAGTAGAATGAAAGAGTCTAAACTTAAAAATATTTTTCTGCAACCATTGTGACAACTTCTCTTTGTTTTATAAACAGATGGGGGATGTCTCCCCAAAAAGAGTAGAATAAAGAAGTTATGCACACCGACTTGTACTGGCACAAGTGCTTTTACAAAGAGTAAATTGCTCACTGGAAAAAAATACAGCTATGAATTTGAAGGTTGTGTTAAATTACGAAGTTCAGTTGAAACCTAATCACAATCCTTGCAACCTGTAAGTATTCTTAAAACAGACAAAATTAACAAAAACCTACATACCATTTATTTATATATCAACAAGATTGCAAATAATTGGATATTGCCTCCACTTGTTACAAATGGAAATCTGAGCTGCAGACAGATCTCTGACTAGGCAGGCCCTCCCTGGCTTTACCTTCCCTATCCTGTCTTTCAGGGTTCTTAGAAAGGAAAGAGGACATGGTGTATGTCATGTTTACATTGACCTGCCCTCTCCTGCAGCTGTTGGCAGGACATTCTGCAAGGAAGCTCCTGTGTTTGACAATCTCCTAGTTTTGTTTTTTAGTCTAACAGAGCTTAGGTTATGGCAGAGGACATTTCTTTGGCTGCACAAAATAAAGCAAAGGGGTCCACTTGTGGTTATATGTATTTGGGTTTATTTATTCTAGGAGGGGCAGTTTGTTACCACTCAAACCATGCTGTAGATCACTGAACGTAAATGATCCATATTACTACAAGTTTTCCTAGTCTTAGTCCTATGCCTTAGACTTTAGTACACATAATAAATACCATGGTGGAGGTAGAGCTGTACCCTGCAATGATTCCTGAAGGAGCAGGTTTCAGTGATCCCTGGAAGGAAGCCCTTCCTCGTTTAAATGGGAGTGTTAGGAAGCCTTCACAGTGCTGGGGATTTTGCCTGTCCTTTCACTGTGCTATCAAGCAGTATGTCAGCATTTTCGGTAGCATTTCAGATGTTTTCTCAGTTACTTGTGTTCCTGGTGAATCCATGAAGGTAGTTCTGTTTCACAAAGAATTACCATTATTTACACCTTCTTCCATCCTTGGATTATCATTCTAGTGTGATCACTTACCTTCTTACTCCTCACTGCTCAGGACTACAATGCTGGCAAATGGAGTGCCAAGGAAATGCTGGAGGAAGGTTACAGACTAAGCTTCTGTATAGTTGAAAGACAGAAAACTAAAGGATCTGCAACCACTGCATAAATAAGCCACTTTGACACCTTTAAAAGCTTCAACTTACTCTATTTTTGGAATAAAACTAGCATCTGTGCTGACAGCTTACATGCCAAGTTTCAGCTTGATGCAAATTTGAGAAATCCTGAATAAAAACTGCTAAATCTCCGGAGCACATAAACACTACCTGATCCTAACTGACATTCAAAACAGACAGTAGCTAAGCTGCAGTATTTATCTAGTACACTGCTTCATACTCTGAAAGATAGAAACTAATCTTCTTTAGACATGCTTTACCAAGTGTACAATTGGGTCACCTGGAAGGTTATTATAAATAGAACTACTTGGATAAATACAAATGACATTATAATTTGGCATCACTGTCTTGGGAAGGAGCCTGTACTCCTGCAATGCTCTCCAGCAAATCAGGCACCTTTATACTCACTAACAGTAAATTCTGCAATATGAGCTGAAAATGTGGGAGACTGTGTGCATTGGGTTGATCCTGGCTGGATGCCGGACACCCACCAAAGCCTCTCCATCACTCCTCTCCACAGCTGGACAGGGNCAGCAGAAACAATGTATGATGAACTGACCGTAACTCACATTCCCTGACTCCCCTGCTTGAAAATATTCCCAGCGTATTTTCAACAAGTATTATAATTTATATAGGGAAGTGGTACAGCTGTTTATTATCTCTTATTTATATTTGAATAGTGTTTTGTAACTCCAGGATTCTCTACTGCCTTACTGTGCGTGTTCAGGAACTCCAATGAAGGTTAAGGCCTTTGCAAAAAAATATCAAAATATTTATGTTTTAAGGAGAATAAGTGCAGGAAAAGTTTAAAGGAAAAACGTTTCTTGAAAGATAATTCAGGGAAAAGTCAGATATATGAACCCTATTATCTAGACCAATTCTTTGCTTTTATAATGTTTCTGCCCTTACAGTCAAGTACAGTGGTGGAATTGTCTTAATATAGGGACATTGTGTGGGGCAAGGACAGAGGATGGATTATTAACCACTTGGTGCAAATTTCCTCTGAAGATGAGAGAAGCAAAACAGCATTATTTGTTCATTTATTAGGTAAATGCAGTCACCATTCATTAATTGTGTTTGCATCGCTCCTTTTATCCCACACAAACCATGGAGAGATTTTTCTGCTTTTTGGTGGACAAGGAGGTTTTACTAGAATAGGCACTGTTTAGGAAGGAACAAGTTTTGAGTACTAGCATCTATGTAAAAGAAGCTAGACAGTATCCGTAAAACTCCTCTTGATCTTACTTACGTTTGTGGTTTTTTTTTTTAAAAGCCCTTGTGAATACATTAATGCAACGTACACTGAGCGCTGCCTGTAGCCATGTGCCAGTGGTGCAGAGTGTTTGAGTGGCACCCACATCACACAGCACAGGGATGCCCTTGGCACCCATCCGTAAGCACTTCTGGTGCTTCTGGAAAATCTTGAGTTGTGTCACTTGCTGCCTCCTGCTGGCACACAGGGAGCTTCTGGCGTCTGAGTCCACACTGACTGAAGAAATGTCCTGAAGCTGCTGCTTCTGCCCAAACCTGCTGTGAAACCTCAGGTGTGCTCCTCAGAGGTATGAACGTTTCAGTCTGTGTGTGTGATGGGCCTGTAGTGACACTACAGAACAGTGTGGGGCCCTGGTGGGAGTTTTTTCTCTCCCTCCTGGGATTTTGGTCTGTGGCTGTGGCATAGCACTGCAGGGTGTTCCTTGTCTCTACTCTCATACCTACTCCAGGCAAGTTGCTGAAAAGAAACCAGTGGGTCTATAGCAGTGCCTGACGGGAAACTTGCAACTGACAGCAGTGGGGGAAAGTTAATAAAATCTTGGGAAGGTGAAAGAGTTGGGTTTGAAACTGATAGTGTTTACAGGAGAGGGGAGAGAGCCCTCTTACACTTTGAGAAAACGCTGGCTTTCTCAAACTTGCCCTGAGCAGGGAAGATGGTTAAGTGAAGCAGCCCTGGAAGAAGGAAGGCTGAGTTAGGAAAGCCAGGCTGGCACAGCATCCAACAAGCTCTGCTTGGCCATGTGCTGAGCTGGGGCACATCAGTGCCTGTGCTACAGTTCTGCAGCTGCATCCAAACCAGACTCCTGCTGCCCATGAGGAACTAGATTTTGGGTCAGCTGTTGTCAGGGCTTGCTCTGCTGCAGGAACAGCACCACTAACACTTGTAGAGGCTCACCCTCCACTTTGGATTCCCCTAGGGTTGTAGCCACAGATGAAAAGCAGAGGTGATTTATCTTACAGACCAGCCTGAGAAGTGTGGCAGGAGGGTTGCAGATTCATCAGCAAGGACTGCACCATTCAGTGGTAGGGCAGCATCTGTCCCAGCCCTCTGATTCTAGCTACCGTCATATGTGTCCAGAGGCCTTTCTTCCTTGGGAGATGCAAGACCTCCACAAATTCAGACATCTCTCCTATTTGTAGAAATTAGCCATTAATAGGAAAGGCAATTAGAGTTAGCTAATCAAGATACTGGAAGAAGCAGGCACTGTACCCACCCCATTTAGACATTACAAAGGAAATACAACAGGCTGCATTAAAAACGTGAAAGTCTTGACAGTCTGCAAGCAGCCAGCTCTCAATCCTGCCCGAACAAACATATGGGGTTAATATTGTCTAAGCCATTGCCCTAACAGTTTCAAGGATAGTCATGCAAATCACTGTATACATGATCTTATCTCATATTTATTTCCTTTAAAGCTCGAAGTCTAGGTACTTCCACCCTGTCAGACATGTCTGCGAGCTAATAGGTAATTTCCAAACACCAGGAACCTCGAGTGCGACGCTCTCTCAGCGAGGCCGGCCCCTTCCCTGGAAAAGCCGCCGAGCCGGCGCTGGAGGGAGCTGCAGCCGCGGCTACCGCCGCCTCCGCCGGCACCCCCCGTTCGCTCCCCGGCACCCTCTGCTCCTCGAGCTCCTCCTAGGCAAAGAGGATGAGCGCACTGAAATTATTTAAATTGTACCTCTCGCTGTCACTTCAAGAGCGCTGTCTTTTTTTAAAGAAATCAGACTCCTTTGTTAACCACTAAGTAAGCAGAAATTTGCAAAGCCGTGCTAAACAAGTGTTAATTCCAACATTGGTTTACAGTTTTATATGTCACATGACAAAGGTACAGAAGCTACTTTCTGAACATTATTCTCAGCTACTTTCTTTTAAACATTATTACTGCCACCTCATTTGAACCCTCTTTAGTGTGGCATATTTGTTTCTTATTTCCAGTTTGAATAGAAATTGGATAAAATTCTGTGCCTAGTATCTGCCTCTATCTCATTTAAAAATAAATTCCAGATCAGACATGACAAAAGTAGTGGGCTATCTCCCAGCCTTAACGTCTGTCCCTTGCTATACCTTGGGGAAGACCACGCTACTGCTATATTCTGTACAAGTGAAATTGACTGAAATATAGATTGAATAACCAACACTAGCTTTCTAGAGAGAAGAAATGGAAACCTTAGTAAAGCTGAGAGGTCACTAAGTGAATGCTCTTCACTTGGTGAGCTTTTCTCTTGCCATATCTTTCTTCCAATGTTTGCATAAACTGCATTATCACAGATAATCTCCCTCTGAAAAAGCCATTACATTTCTAAAAGAGAGGCTAATGATTTCTTTCAACCCAAAAGTTCCATGGCAAGAAGCAATATAATATTCACCTTATTCAGGCAGACAAAAATGAGTTAATCGCTAACCTAGAAGATAACCTATAGCTCAGGCACCAGAGTCCACAAGCCTTTTTCATTTGGCTGGAACAGCTGTTTTACTGTGCCAGTCAGTGATGACAAGGAACCCAAAGTGAAAAGTAATGATGCCAACAAGACAGAACCTCTGATTACCTCTTCCTTCTCTGTACTAGGAATGCCCAAGCTGGATGCATCCCATCTGGTGATGTACCTTCAATCAAACATTTACCATTTACCAAAGAGAAAGATATAATTGTCTGCCAAGACAATCCAACTTGCATGTAAGTGCTTCAGATGATTATCCAAGTTCTTTGCACCATTTTTTTATGATTATCCCCAAGTTCTTTGCACCATTTTTTTATAAGTGTTTATAATTTTATTTTTTAAAGGAGACTTTTCAAGTACTGGAGGATAGCCAAAGGGTAAGCGAGAGGAGTAGATTCATCTAACGTTAGTCATAAGGGAAATAACACGGACTTAGCTTGGGAGGGTTTGAGTGCACCTTGCGTGTGTGCTTCTGGAATAAAAGGAGCTTTTCTCTCCCGCATATGATACAGGGACTAAAACAGTAAGCCAAGCTCAAGGTTGACATATTTTCAAATTTGCAGCAAGGATAACAAATATAAATGGACTAGCTTGTTAGCAATAGCAGATGGATTCACTATCATTTGGACTCTTTTGAGCAAAATTCTTCAAATTTATACCTTAGTCCAACTTCAAGGGAAACAAGTGGCTGCAAAAAGGGGAGATTGGACAATACTGGGGTCATCCCTTACAAGCTCTGAGGTTGTGCAGTCTCAGAACGGTCATGACTTGTGAGCAGACGTGAATTTCCATCTTCCCTAAAGGATAATGTGGGCAGGTGGCACAGGAGGGTACAACAGCTCGGGAGTTAGTGGGCCAGGGAGTCCAGAAGCTACAATGTCTCTAGTTTTTGTGATTCACATGGTAAGTGTGGTGAGCTCTCCAATGGAGTCAGCAGAGTAACAGGTGGACTTCAGTGGCATCTTGCCTGAGTTCTGCTAAAAGGTCACTGAGAAAGATGCTTCTTTGTAAAACATTTCCATTTCAATGAATCAGATCTTTCTGTTGAACCAGAATGTTTTGCTGAAAACCTGTTGTGTTGGAAAACTCCCAACCATTTCTTTCTCTCCTACTCCCATAGAGAGGAAATGGGTTGTCTCCAGCCTTTGCTTCCTCTTTTGATGTTTCAGCCATCCTGTGCTTCCCCTTGTGCCCACTCAGGGTCCATCTCACAAAGCACACATCTCTTAAATAACCCAAATATTTTATCCTGGGAAGTGCATGAGATCTTCCAAAGGTATAAAGAGAAGGAAACAGTACTACTCCATAAGAGAGAGACACAGTACAGATGTGTGATGGGAGTACGTCAGCAACTGAATGGGAAAATTCAGCCTACATTTTCTAAAGGACACTTGTCATTTTGATTCATGAAATACGAGTTTGCACTGGAGATGTTTGACACCATTTGATTGCAAACACAAGTAAACAATCTGAGGATCAGGGAAAATGCCATAACACCCCAAACCTATCCCCTAATGTTACTGAATTAAACCAAGGTCGATTTTTGCTAGAGCTGAATTTAACTTCTGACTGCAGAGAAATGTGAGAGCTAATCAGTATTTGTCATGATGATACTAGGCATGGAATTTAGCCCTTTTTATTTTTTACATTTGTGTGTCACTCCCAAATGCCAGTCTCTGTGAGTGTATCTGTTACTTGTAAGCATTTAGTAATCATTTATGAACAAATAATAGCATTTGGTTTGGTTCCATCTGTCATTCCTAGTGGCAGTCTGTGCCTGGCCACGTCACTGCAAAGAGATGTGCCAGTGACTTTTCCCCCTTCCGGACAACTCAAACTCTTTGGATAGAAGAGATATATATTTGTTAAGCATTTTAGAATAAGGTGTCAAGAAGGTCTTATTCCAGTTGAAAGGGTCAACATCCTGCTAAGGGAGGACTGTTCTCCTGTAAGTACAAGAAAATCTGTTCAGGGTCACATCTTGCCCTGTGTGTCCCCCACAGTTATACAGGGGTGATACTCCAGTGTGCATGTGTTTATCTGAGCCAGCAGCATGGTGTGCCAGCATGGGGTCGAGTGAGACTGCAAACTTCTCTGGGAACAGTAAGAACTGTAGACCCAAGCAATGTGTACTTGGGCATGAGCAACAGTTTTCAGCTGAACTTTACCTTTGCCCCTTTCACCAAAAGATTAGGTGAAGAAGCTGGCACCATGCGACTTAAGATTTTTAAGCAGCTTACAAGAGATGTAAAAAATCAAGGAAAGTGTCCTTTGAAATACGGGCATTGAGTGTGTTTGGCCCTTTGTCAAGGCTCCCAGGCCATCTGGCCAACAAATTCATGAAGTCTGTAGAACGGCAGTTGCGTACTTCTGTTTAGTTTTGAAAATTGTGTATGTGGTACATCCCACAAATCTTACTGCTAGAATGCCTTCATCCTGTTTTCTGACTGCTCCATTGCCCACTACCCCAGTTCATCACTTTGGCAACAAATTACTGTAGGGTCTACATGCATCACCTCATTACATACAGCACTGCTGCTCCCAGCTAGCATCCATCCATGCTAGAAAGCTGAAAGCCAATTTAGACATGTCTTTCCCAGCTGTGGTTGTCTTTGACTGCCTTGTGAATGATACTGAAATACTTTTAGTTTCAAACGCTGGGCACCAGATGTATGCTACATTAGTTAAAAGTAAGAAAATGTGTTTGCTTGTTCAGTGTACGGTCACTTTGCTCTCTTAGAAAAATAGGAAGAATTTTTTTGTGCCTATTTTCATAATTTTCATAAGTCAAAATATTCGCCTGATTTAGTTTAGTTCAATAGAGCACTTCAGCTTCAAATAGCACAGGAGAGCATGGACAATAGAAGTTGATGTCTTTGATGTTGCATTAGCTTTTTTGTGAGATAATCTTTGTAGAAAATTATTTCTGTGTTTTTGACACTGTCAAAAAATCAGGCCTTTATAGATCAGTGGAACTGAAAAAAAAAAACCAATTTGTTTCTATGCTTGCCTTTCAACACTTAATTTTTTTCTTTATTTCATCTTTCTTTGCAGGTTCAAGGGAGCAAATCCTTCCATGTTTCAAGCTGGCACAGCTCCACAAAACAGTTGTGCCAATTATTCCTAGCTGGGGACTGCCACTGGGTGTAAAGCTGCTTGTACTGAAGCTGTTGAAATTACTATCATTATGTTATTTCTTGGCATTGAAAGGAAAAAGATGAGTGAGTGTTTGGGGGGCTTTGTTTAAGTGCAACAGGCCACTTATTCATGCAAACTGCTGAAAGCCACTGGGAAGTAAGCACAGCGAGGAGAGTGAACTTCTTGGAAAACCGGATCTCATATTTAACTTGGTAAGAGGACAAAGCCATTTCTTCATGAAACGTTAAAAAAACTCCAGGTCTGCCAGTTCTTTCAGAAAGGAAAAGCCTTTTTCAACGTGTTAGATTAACACTGCAGTACCTACTGTGCTGTTGCTTTTATGACTCTTACAGAAATATTTCTCACAGCTCCTGCAGGAGCTACTTGTGTAGTGCCAGTGCTCAGAAAAACCATCATGTGGTTTTCCTCCACCTGAAAAACAATTTTGAATATTTGTTTTGCATGGTCTGTAATGCTATTCACACTCTGTTCCTGAAGCAGGGAGAAAAACTCTTCTTCAGACACAAAATTAAGAGTGGTTTGAAGGAAACTTGTTTTGTCTGGCAGCTAGTGGTTTGAAGAGTTTAAATTGGATATAGGTTGGGGTACACAACGTTGTCCCCCCCTCACGCAGCAGGGCTCCTGCAGCTGCACATACCAAGACAAGTGGCAGGTCACTGCCTCACAGCCGGTGTGTTACATCTGGTCTAGATGTTGTATTGCGACTAGTTCAACACAGCACCTCTTCTGAAGATGGTATTTCTTCACACACTTACAGCAAAGCTCCAGCACAGCCAGGGAGCTGCACTGAGGCTCTGTCTGCAGGTACCGCCTCAGGCTGCCCGAGACCTGCCCGAACGGAGGGCCAGGACTCACCACTGCACAGCCCTGGCACCGCTCTGGCTTTGCCATCAGAGACAGGGCCGCGCTCACATGTTCATCACACGCTCATTCCTCATGATACGGTGCAGTCCTTCGCAATAAGGTGTTGACTCCACGATATGGTATAGCGGGCACGGTGTTATTTGGCCGAAAGTTGGACTTATTCATCTCGAAGGGCTTTTTATTTTTCTCGTTGGAGCGTGACCCGAAGCGGTGAGGAGTGCGCCGTGGGGCGACAGAGCGGTGTGAGAGCAGCCACTGCCGGCACGGCTTCATTGCGGTGGGAGAGGGAGAGGGAGAGGGAGAGGGAGA
>WAAG01018906.1:0-12066 GCA_013390105.1 Tichodroma muraria | reverse complement strand
TAGAAGAAATAAGGATTTGCAATATCCCTAAGTCCAATGAACATTCCAGCTTAGTCTGCGTCTAAGGCATAGTTGGTCATAGTGTCTGCTGTGCATAGTTGGTGTGCATAGCTGTAACTCAGCTTGAATGTCAGAGTCCTGTATCACAATGATTGTCATGGAGACATTCTTTATGAGCTTATTCCTGCACACAGCAGCCCACCAAATAATTACAGTGCTATAACAGCATGGAATCCTACGTACAGACAGCTCTTCTTATTGAGAAATGGGAATGGGAAGTTACCTTTCTCCAGCTGCTTATTCCATGCAATAACAATCTAGTCTTTGATTAAGAAATGTCCCAGAGCAAATTAATTGTAAAAAGGATCAGTGGAAGCCACTCCACACATCGCTCTCTCCCATGCCCCAACAAGAAAACAAAAAAAAATATTTTTTCTTCTTATGTTGTGTAGTTAATCATATAGTCAATATGATTATTAACCTCTATCTGAATCTTTCTTAATGAAGTATATTCAATGCATTCTGTAAGAATACATCTTTTCAAGATGACAGGTTCTACTGTCAAAGATGGCCCTGAGTCTGAACCTGACTATCCCAAGCTCTATGGGAAAAGAAGTGAGTGGAAATAATGATCTGAAACTAGATGCATGGCCACGTTTTTCAAATAACCTCTCTGTGGAAAAAAAAAAAATAAAAAAAAAAGAATGACTCTAAACTTTGAAATGTTGGTGCTGGAGATCTAGATCTCCCTTCTGCTTACACAGCTTGGGTTTTTTCCTTTTACTTTTCAGTACTGACTCTGTTACACCATCTTTGAAATGTAAAAGTGTTCAGTTTTTGTTACTTAGTTTCAACATTTTTAATGGTGGCTCATCCTTTGGTAAAAGCACAGGTCATCACAGGAGCAAACCTGAAATGTCTTGCCCAAAAAGTTTAGGTACAGCACATGCCATGACCAGTCACAATTGCCTCTAGCTCTACGGAGCAGAATGCAGTTGCAAGACCTGAATTGCTATAAATTGGGATACTTCCATAAATTTAAGTGGCGCTTGTTTGATTTATAGCAGCAGGGATCTGGTCCTCACGCATGAGAAGAATAACATAACTCCTTTATATACTGTGTTTTCCTGCATGTAACATTTTTGATTACCTTATGTTCATTATTATTGAAAAGGGGTGGCAATAGAAAATCACAGCTTATAAGGAGGCTGAGGCTATTTTGCCAAGAACAACATCATATACCAGCTTTTACTTCAGGATGAAGTCTGTTAAGTATCTAGCAGATTTGTTTTCCATCAAAATAGAGTTAATATATTATACGTGGTCCTTTAAAGGCTGCATGGTTTCTGAAAAACGCTCTTTTGGGATCTAATTGCATTCATTGCTGAACTTGATATGGAGATGGTGAAGCTCATTAAAAAGCTTCATGGCAGGTAGTCAATGCCACTACTACCACAGATCTACAAATTTTTTCCGAATTACGATTCCAGGCATACTTTGGTTTCTTCTGAGCAAAACCAAGAGACTCTGTAGAAAACTATAGGCTAAGAAAAGAATGAAATGGAATGTGCGTCTCCATTTGATTAAGTCCTACTGATTTGCAATAATTTATTGAGTATCATTGTAAAAATCATTGAAATGTCAGACCAAAACACAGGAGACAGAATTGGGTATAGGCTGTCCAGTTTCAGAAAAGGATTTATATTCCAGTAACTCCGTAGCTGATTGGCAACTAATTTTGACCAAATTCTGCTTTAAGTCTTCCAACTCTTGATTTTTTTTTTCTTTACATTACTTTATTGTGATTAATCTTGCATTCTTAGTGTTCTGTTTAATCACAGTACATTTTAGGAAATACAGCTTAGGCACTGGGATTAGAGTTTAAGAAGAATTTAAGAATTAAATTCAAGAAAGTAATTTCCAGGTCTTCACTTAGACACTGCTTATATAGTTCTTAAGCTACCCATGTGATTTCCTAAATTCCCAAGTTTTTTAAAAAAATAAATGCTTCCAGACATGGACAAAGAATTTCAGTTTTGGTTTGTCTGAGCATTTCAGCATCTATCAGAAACATATTAAGAGATTAGTAATCTATATTTAAGTTGCTATAATGAGATGATTTTCATTATGCTTGCCAGAAAGAACTTCAGCTGAGAACTGAAGGCTATAAAGATTAAAAGCACACTTTTGGTAGCCTCACCTGCATTTTTAGGGCTTCCTAAATGCTTTGGAAGTTGTCTATACATGTAGACATAAAAAAAAGATAGGGAGGAGCAACATGGAAGAGACTTAATTAACTTTTCAAATACATTAACATTTAAAATAATAGATTTATTATTTTTCACATCTAGATAGAATTGTAACAATTGTTTTTCTTTGGTTTTACTCCAGACTGAATGACCTTGGAGAAAGTCCTTGTATCTCTTCTTGAAGAGGTACATGATCTTTTCTACACTGGAGAAATTCCAGAGATTCCCTGTTTTCAGACTTCTTATATCAGATGCTGAGAAATAGAAGGCTGGTTTGGTCAGCACCCATACATAAAGACAAAGTATTGGCCTTGCCAAACAACGTAAGACATTGAGTGATGGCTTCTGCAGTGTCATGGGACATGGCTCAGAGAGACTCTTCAGCAAATGTGCTTGCAACCTAGGAATCCTCTAGGCACCTGCAGAGAATGTCTGCTGTGCACATATAGCAGCTCTGATCCATCCATATTAGACCTGCCACCCCACCCTGGACATGGCTTCATGCCATTCATGTGTCACCAGAGAAGAGATTGGTGCCTGCACCTCTGCTTCCCCTCATGAGGAAGCTGGAGACAGCCATGAAGCCTTCCCTCAGTCTCCTCCTGGATGAACAGACCAAGTGACCTCAGCTACTCCCCATATGGCTTCCCCTCAAGACCCTTCACCATCTTCATCCACCCTTCATACCCGCTTCTGGACTCTCTCCAAAAGGTCAGTGATCTTCTTATACTTACACCACACCTGCCCCCAGCACTGGAGGTGAGGCCGCCCCAGTGCAGAGCAGGGCAGGACAGTCCCCTCCCTTGCCCAGCTGGCCATGCTGTGCCTGATGAACCCCAGGACAGGGATTGATGACAGCCCTCCTGGCTGCCAGGGCACTGCTGACCCATGTTCAACTTGCCACAGACCAGGACCCCCAGGTCCCTTTCTGTGGCACTGCTTCCCAGTCTCTCATTCCCCAGTCTGTCCATCCATCCAGGGTTGCCCATCCCAGATGCAGACTCCAGCACTTTCC
The DNA here is from genome assembly GCA_013390105.1 of Tichodroma muraria. Classification (NCBI taxonomy): domain Eukaryota; kingdom Metazoa; phylum Chordata; class Aves; order Passeriformes; family Sittidae; genus Tichodroma; species Tichodroma muraria. The sequence continues at coordinate 8,802 of WAAG01018906.1, read as the reverse complement.
CTTGTTGAACATCATATGGTTGGTGATTGCCCAGTCCTCTGATATGTGATGGTTTCTCTGGAGGGCCTCTCTGCCTTTGAGGGAGTCAACAGTTCCTCCCAATTTAGTGTCATCATCAAGTTTACCTAATGCATCTTCAAGTTCTGCATTCAAGTAATTTATGAAGACATTGACAAGCACAGAGATGAGGATGGAGCCCTGGGAACCCCACTAGTGACCAGTCACCAGACTGATGTGACCCCATTCACTACAACCTTCTGTGCCTAACCTGTGAGGCAGTTGCTCACCCGTCATAGGATGTGTTTATCCAGTTGTGGGCTGGACACTTTATCCATAAGGATACTGTGAGGCACAGTATCAAATGATAATAATCACTATAAGCTGAGTTAAAAAGGTATTTTTGGCTTGACCTTATGGATCTCATGTACAAAATATTCCTTGATGCATTGAAACAGGTCATTAAATCGTGCTTACAAATTCAAGCTGGAATGTGAAGGTGAAGACATGGGTATTTCTTACTAATGCCTGGAATAAGTAATTCATGAAAAGATTAATCACCTTACTATATGCATTGACTTATTATTTTTTAAATCAAGGAATATATCTACATAGGTTAGACCCTGAATAAGCTGTCATCCAGAAGTGAAAGAGTCTCCAGTGCGCTAAGAAACATAGCACAGTTACTATGTGTGAACACTGGAAGAAGAAATTTTCTTTCTTGGAATTTGATGATGTAAAATTCTTATGTTGAGCATCCAGGACTGGACGAGTGTTTGTCAGGGAAAAGGGTATGGTTTCTCACACAGGGCTGCACACTAACCTATTATGACCATTAGACCACTGACTAAATTTAGTGAATGTAAAATCTGAAATGTGGTTATAAGGCTACAGCTGAATAGCCAATTTGGGAATTGAAATTTGGGGTCTAAATTGCTTTTTACCTGGGCACCATATTCTCCTTTCACTGGAAATGAATAACTAACATTGACTTTTGAAAAATTGCGTGTCTTTACAGTGGGAAAACAAGGCCTTCGGGTATACATTGCTTACCAAAATCACAAACATGCTCTGTTCTTTGTTTTATCAAAATTGCTATCTCCTTCTTTAACCATCTATACATTCTGATTTTTGTTTCATTAATGCTAGATATTCATAGACATAAACTGTTCTGCAAAGAGTTGAATTTTGCAAGCAAAATTCTTTTTCACTGTCCAACTTTATATGAAAACAAGACTATAAGGATCTCCAGGCAGAAGGAGAAGCCATTGATTTTAGTGCATGGTTAACACTAAATACACTTAAGCATACACAAATACCATTCACATTGCCTTTTTCACTTTATTTCTTGTTCAGTTTAACATCTTTCAAGTCAATAAACTACAATGGTGGGAAAAATTGATTTAAAAATCTAAGGTAAACATAATACTAATCTAGGCGACAGAAAGATAGAAAGCTGTTTAGATAGATGCCAAGGAGGAGAATAAAGAAGGTGGGTGTTTTCAGTGCCCAAATATATGCAATAAATTGTTCATTAGGAAAGAAAAAACTAATGGCAGAGAGACTGTAAGAGGGTAAGAAGCAGAAGTTAAGTGATAATTGAGGCATTCTGTTATAGACAGTCTGTGAAGACTCCTACTCTTAATGTACGCTGAACTAAGGATCAAATTACAGGATCTTTTGCAATAGGAATAAAAGACCCTCAGATTCCACACAGACAGATTATATGAGCAAAGTAGCTAAATTAATGAACTGAGGAAAAGCACGCTGATTAATCTGTAGCTGTTATGACTGTGGTGAGTATTTGATAACAAGCCAAGAAAAGCAACCATAATAGGGAGCTACTATCGAGCTTTCCAGCTGAGAAACGATGTTGAGGTGTAATTTTAATTAGGATTCTGAGCGAAAGACAGCAGAAAGTAGCTTTGACATTTAAGAACTGATGAGTATGAAACATTATCCATATTGCTCATTAAAGTATATCTATTTTATTTTTGTGGTTGAAATATTTTTTTCACACTGTGAACAACTTCTTGTATATTCAGAAGACTATTATTTTAAACCTTCTTACTCAAGGAAAGAACATTGTCTGAAAAACAACTGAACAGGCAGAACTCCTTTTTTAGTGACCAGAGGAATTGCGCTTATCCAAGTTTAAAGTTTGAAAGATTGCTCCTAGTGGAGGTGCCTTAATTATATAAATAATTAGGTATAATTTTACTTGAAGCTTAGAAACATAAAATACTTTTTCAAAAGTGTAGATTTCTTAGGGATTGATATGTGAGTGCCAGGACCTCCATTTACCCCTTGGACATATTAAATTATTCTGTGAAATATATTATAGTGCAGTCCTGTGTGCAGTGCATAGTATCATCCTATATATTAATCACTTAGATTTGGTTACATTAATTTAACTTCTTTGATCTAAGTAGGCCTAATACAAATATTTTCAACAGCTTGCTCACCTTTAGCTGCTGGGAGATTCTGTAAAGCCTTATCACTGCTGTCTTTGTACTCTTATGCTTAGGAAAGCTGCAGCAACATTGACATCAAGTAGCTAGGAAAACATCTGCATGTGCATTACATTTACTTCTTCAGCTTCAGCTTAGTTAATGAACTGTCTGCTTCCATGTAAATCAAGAAAAACAGTTAATGCTTTCATCAGGTGAACAGTGCTCAGGAGTTTCTTTGAAGGTGGGGCCATATTCACTGCAGTGGCTGAATGTTGCCCATATAAACACCCCATCTCAAAGATGTTGTTCTGTTTTTCAGACAGGCTTACTCTTGTTGAGAAGAAGCATGCCAGTGGGCCAGGTACCAGAAGCCAGACCAATTTACTTTGAATTTGTGGAATGGAGAGAAAAAAGAAAACACCCAACAAAAATCCCATGAGTGCTTTTCAAGATCTTAACAAAATAGAAAGCATGAAAAGCTGAGATCGCATCTGGGATTTATCACCATGTTTTGATAAACCTTTGGGTTTAGCCAACACTCTGTCCTTCACTGAGGATTCAGTGAAATTACACCACATATACTCTCAAAAGAATTTGTCAGATCAGCTTCACACCTGAGTGTTTTTGACTGATTAGTTACTGGCATAGACAAGTGAGGAGTTCAGAGAAAGGTGATTTCTTCCTAGAAAATTTAAGCATGAGAAATATTATTAGGGAGTGTGACCCTAATTAGAAGAATGGAAAAAGTTAATTTGTTCCCATCCTAATTTAAAGATAATATCTGAATCTTCTTAATGGGTTTTAGATTCATTTTGCTTAGTATCAAATTGATGTGTTGATGTATTGCCAGTAAAGGAGAGGCCTGTAAAACAGATGCTTTTAAGATTACTTTGTCTCAGATGAGTTGTCCATAGCCTTTCACAGTGCATGAGCTCTGAGGTGCCAAAGCACAGAAATCCATCTCAATTATCCACTTGGAAAAGTCAAGAAGGGTCCTAGTTAATAAACTTTAGAGCAATTCTTCTATTGCCACATGTTTGATTATTTATGCAAAAATAGGACGGCTTTGACTTGAGAGCTGCTAACAGCTGTATCCCTGGAATATTCTGTGTTCTGTCAGGCCCTGCTTGGATGTCTAATGTACACATGAGAAGACTCTGTCTTTCCCCTATGTCTTTCTACTGTCTTTCCCCATGGCCACACTATCTAAAATGACCATTTCAGTGTATGTTCCAGGTCACAGTCTCTGTTCTGTGAGGATGTTCCTTCTCTACTATTGCTGTGTGCTTCCATCTGGCTGTCTTTTAAAACATGCAGGTCCCATAAAGTAAGTTGAGAAAACCATGAAGATTACTACCTTTAAGCAGTCTTTTATCTTTGTACTAGCAATTATTTAGTCTTTGTATCTTTATTTCTTGAACTTTCCTGGACATAATTTTGTCTTTTGTTCCAATAATTTATGAAAGATTTAACAGTATTTTACAAGGATCTATACCCATTCAGAATCTTCTCTGAAGTACCTACAGCATGTAGTAGCTTGTTCTAAGTAGAGTTATAGTAATGGCATTAACAGTGCTATTATCTTTGACACTTTTTACCTATATGGCTCCTATCATATATTAAAATGAAATTTTAAGAATGTATCAACCATACATCTCTTTCAAGGGCTTCAGTCTGCATGCAGCTTTTTTCTAAAATTGTATTTTTCTGCTTGCTTAGGTAAGTGCAAACAAAAAGTAGCTAACATGGTGATACAGCCAGTTAAATTGCAGTTTTGGTGACAAGTATATAATACCCTCTAAATTTACCTACAGTCCTGTTAGTAATGCACATGCCACTATGTGTTATTTTTCTTTAGTAAACAACAACAACAACAACAATTTATGAATAAATAATTGCCGATCAACCATGCATTAGGAAAGAAGTGAAAAATAGTGTATGTAAACATAAGGTCTTTGTAACTCCAGATACTGTAATATCAGCTGCCTGGTGTGTTTCTGGCAAGCCAAGGGCAAGTGAAAGAGTATAATGAAATGTTAAATTAACCTGTAAGGGGTTCCTAAGGACAGAGGATACATTTTATTTAAAGAAAGTAATATTGTACCGCATGCCAAGCTGAAGTAATTTCCTTCCGCTTTCTATACTTCCTAGGTTTCCAGATTTATATTTTTTAACGGCATTTGCCAGAGCTCACCTGAAGAAAGCATTACTCAAAGTCTAAAGGAAATATTTTTGTTCAGAATCCAGACCCATAAAGAATAACTACTGTATGCTAAAAGAAAAAAACCCTGTAATTTTACTACTAATTATGCACATAAGTTGAATAAATAGCCCACTGTTGCTGTGTTGAATAGAAAATTCACACATTGCTCCTTACAGCAATGCACTGGGGCTGCTTTCTCTATCACTAACCTAATTGAGGGGTTCCTTAGCATGTAGTTTGTCTTTTCTTGGAAGCCAAAGTAGATTGCGTGAAACAGAATATACACATGTTCCCATTGACTGGGAAGTTTAGTTACTGTTAGTTTAAGTGTCCAGTTCAGTCAGCTATTCAAGAAGTCATCTATTTCTTGTTAGGTATAAAGGAGCTTTAGTTTAATTGAATTTACTTATTCAATTCACTAGCTCCAGAAGGATTGTGTTGGCAACACTGATATTATTAAATTATTTGAAGGCCGAAAGGCTGAAAATTTAACCATCAGGAGCTGAACTCACAAGGACATCTATGAGTGCAAATTTAGCAGTGAAGTACCTCTTTTAGTCACAAAACTATCAAGCAGCTGCTGCTTAGAATTGTAGGAGCATAAATTTCCCCAAGAGTTAAGTTTCCACCAATGCAGTATTTCTAGTGGCTCTGTCTGCTGTTGGTTCTGTCAGTGCTGGAATACATTCTGGGTACATGGCTCAGAGACTTCAGTCCCTTTGCAGAGGGGCTGGCTATCTCACAGTGACCCTTCCCAGCACAATGGATTCCCCCGTGCCACCTGGAGGCACCCTTTTCTTCCACGGCTCCATGCAGGGATTCAGCTTGGGGATTTGGATTCTGCCAAGTAGTAAGACAAAAGCTGGTGAGTGGCTTGAGTCCTCTATTTCATTTGTGGTGACCTTTTTGAAGTGCAGTGCAATGAAAATTGAAGAACTCAAGAAATAAGGCTGAGATTTTATGAAGTCATCCATCCCTCTCCACGAAAAATCCAGAACATGTCTAATATTCTTGGGAACATATGAGGATAACACAACCTCTGTATGACAAACACCACAGAATTGCTTTTTCCTAATATTAGCCATTTATTTATTTATTTACTTAATTTTTAACCAAGGAAAGAACCATGACCTCTGTCTTTCCTTCTCTTTCAATTTCAATTTGCTAGCCAAAAAATTCCTCAACTATGTCCTGGTTTCCTGATTCATATTTACAGAGAAGTACATGTGCTCCCATCTATCATTTCTTTTCTGTATGTGATATTATCCAAAAATATTTCACAGCAAATTAGAAATCCAGATGAGTCACTGATTTCAACAGGGACCCATATCTGCCTGTTTTATATGTAAGAACATTTTGTACAGATATTGTATTTAGTTTCATTAATTCTTGAGCTGTGGGTTCCTCCTGTTCATCATGTCGAGGACCGAGCAGGTGGATTGCCTGCTGCCTTTGGCTGGGGCTCTGAGGAGTGTGTCAGTGATGCTGCTTGTGCCCGACCTCCCGAGTATTTTGAGTGCTCTGGAGTGACTTATATGATCTGAATATATTCCACAGGAAATGTTTGAATTGGTGCTTCTGTTATGACATTATATGAGTATTGAGTCTTGTGGTTCTGTTTTGGAAAAAGTATTGCCTTCCAATCACTGAGGATAAATCACTGAATCACAGAGTATGCTGAGTTGGAACACCCATAAGGACCATTGAGTCCAGCTTACAGGATAGCCCAAGAGTCTGTCTGTGCCTGTCCAAACACTTCTTGAACTCTGTCAGGCTGGTGCTGTGACCACTTCCTTGGGGAGCCTGTTCCAGTGCCCAACAACCCTCTGGGTGAAAAACCTTTTCCTAATACCCAGCCTAAACCACACCATCAAAACTTCAGGCCATTCCCTTGGGTGCTGTCAATGGTTACCACAGCGAAGGGACTGGTGCCTGCCCCTCTTCTTCCCCTCATGAGGAAGCTGTAGATTGTGATGAGGCATCCCCTCAATCTCCTCTTCTCCAGGATGAACAGACCAAGTGACCCCAGCCACCCCTCACACAACTTCTCCTCAAGGCCTTTCACCATTTTTGTGTCCCTTCTCTAGATGCTCTGTAATAGTTTCATATCTTTCTTATATTGTTGTGACCAAAACTGCAGACAATATTCAAGGTGAGGCCACATGCTTCAGATATTTGAGACTGGCATCTCTCAGTTCTACATCTTTAATTAAGATAGTCTGAGACAATGAAGTTTGCCCTGAGATTGTTGGTGGGTGTTCTTTTTCCTTCTAGTCATCTCATTCATGTACAGGTGATTTGCATGAGTATTAAAATTTAGATCAGCAGAACAGAAATTATGCTTTTATTCTAGAATCCTCCTAGCAATTCACACTAACTTCTCTTCTGCATGCAAAAATGTTCACCATTTTCAAAAACAATAGCCTGATCACCAGAGAAACTTTACTAGGTATGTTCCACGATGAAATAGTGAAATGCATTCATTTGTTTAATTAGATGATTATTTATATAAATAAGTCCCACACCCTTGTTTTGAGACAAGTAACAAAATCATTGCTGTCACCATGAGTCTCTATTGATAAATGGTAATCTATATCTGTACAGAGAAATCACTGACTTTGTTAAAGTAGCTAATATAGGAAAAAGATTCACTTCAGGCATTTCACCAGCAATGACAGTTTCTTTTCAAAAATATGCATCATTTTATCTTATAAATTTTAATAATGTAGATACAGAATGTATCTACATTATTAAACCACAGATGAATGATGCATAATAATTTAAAATATAAATTAAAAATTATGACTTTATTAAGTGATTTTTTTCAAATAGTGAGGGATTTTACCTGTGTGCTGTCCTGAAGCTCCCCACCAGAAGGGGATGCTGTCTGTATAATTTCTTTCTAGCAGAGAATATCTGTGGATTTTAGTACTGGACTGGTTAAAACAGCCGTAGCAGACTAGGCTATCTGGTATAGCCTAGCTATAGGTATATCTGGTATCTAGGAGCCACAGCAATGCTCCCAGATACTTCAAAATACCAGCTAAACATGGNGCTCCCAGATACTTCAAAATACCAGCTAAACATGGTGCCCAATTTACCTGCCTGGAAATACAATCTTGCTGAAAGGATGTACCTGTTTCCAGCTAATAAGTGATCTGGCCATTTGCATCATTGGTACATCTCTGCTTACTCTTGGGTGATTTTATGTATCATACATTAATGGTAACATATATTTTGGACTTTTGTATTGGACAATTGAGGCTGATGGGCTGCATAGACGTAGTTCAAACTGCTGAGGTAACTGCTCTTTTATATAAACCTGGTTTTATAGAACTTTATATATGCACATCTGTTTTGCTTCAGTAATTCTGCTACAGCTGACAAAAGTGATGCTTTTGGAAGATTAAAAGTGTTAGAACTTATAATGATTATGTAAAGTTATAAATTATATTAATTGCATAAATCACTAATTAGAGAATCCTGTGAAATCTTCTTGCTCTCATGAGATAGTCTCACCGAAATCAAGAGGAATGTGCAGCACAGAAATGGCATCTGTGAACAGTCCTTTATGAGTCTTGCAATAGATTTGCAGCCCTTGGATATTACAGGATCTTCGTGTCCTGGGTTTGTGATCTATGTAGCAGATTTCCTAGTTTATTAAGGTTTCCCTGTGAATTCTGAGGCTTTTAGACTGCAAAGGGTCATTGCTTGATGTTTCTTAGGGGAATGTAGACCCTCTACCTTCAATAGCACAGTTGAAAGTTAACATGGCATGGAGATAATAAAAGTTTTTAATGACACATGAGCTAAGTCAAGTTCCCCTGTCACTTCAGATGACAATAATCCAGAAAGGATAATATCTTGCTGGAACTGATCTGCATCTTTGTTTCTAGTTTCAGGGGAGATCACAGAGACTAGTGATCAAAGGCAGGCCAAATCCGAAGGTCTTGTGCAGTCTAAAGGTGCTGTTTGACTTCAATATTTGGGGCGGTGGGATCTGCAGACAGAAAAGATCTATTTTGATCACACCCATTATTGATGTCGCTCTGATAGAAGGACAGGAGAGAATTAAAGGTTTCAGTGAACCACCTTTTAGTTTTTGCACAATTCCCTTGCTAAATCTCCTCCAGCATTTGCCTCTGCTTC
>WAAG01018904.1:5588-40178 GCA_013390105.1 Tichodroma muraria | reverse complement strand
TTGCATGAGCATCCCAACATGATGCAGGAGTTAGCGGGTGCAGATTCCAGGGTAACTTGGGAGAGGCTGGGGTTGGAGAGGGAGTGAGGGCAAGTGGCTGAGCCCCAGGACTTGATTCCTGAGTTCAGTGCACCCCTGAGGAAAGCTAGAGCTTATCACCAACTACCCTTAGGAGTGCCTCACCTGAAAGAAGAGGACACCGCTACTGCTGAACTTTGGGAATAGATAACAATTCTCTAAAGTTAAATTTTATTCACACTGCTAAAAAAATGGAACTGCTACTGTAATCCTGCTAGCAGTCGATAAGGTAAAATTGCTCCTGCAGAAAGCACAGTTCTTTCTGCCCTGAAAAAAACCCAGGCTATTCCTGCTTGCTTGTGTAGACTTCTCTAAATCTCCTCACCATCAGGCCAGGTTGGTTCTCTCACTGATCCCTTCTCTGTCTGCACAGGAATTTCTCATCTCCAACCAGACAGGTCTGAGACAGGTCCAGTTGGTTACTGCTCTTCTGGAGACCGTGGAGAACCAATTTTGTTTCATTTTAATCAACAAGTGATCTGTGTGTAAGAAAAAGTGACTGTCCCTGAATTTTGTTCCCCCACCTCTGCATTCATTTTGTGTGCTTGCAGAAGGGGCAGGCAAGATGCACACATCTTCCATTACATTTATAGGTGTCACACACACAGAGTCGTACCTAAACTTAACTCCTTTCTGGGTAGAGAGCCTCATTCTGTGCTATTAAACAATTTCTTAATCATGAATATAATTATTTATTAGTTGTGAAACCTGTTTCCAGCCTTATGAGGGCAGAGATTTGCCAGTCAAAAAAAAAAAAAAACAACAAACCCTGGAACTTTATTTACTTGTTATTGCTAGCTGGATCCATATGTGCTTTTGCATGAAGTGATGAGGTGGTAGAAGAAAAACAAACTTTTTTATTTCTCATAGCTACTCTTTTGTATCTCCCACATATTAATATGAAATTAATATTTTACAGAAGAATGTGGAGTTTGTTCTATGCTAGACACCCTTGTTTCTTTGCTGACTTTTTACCATATGGTTTTCTAAACTTAAAACTTATAAAGATAAATGTTCATTTTATAACTTGGAACTCATATGAAATATTCTGTATAAATACTGAACAATAAGAAGAAAAATAAGCTGTTCTGCATGTTTTGGAACAATGTAAAAATGTAATAATGCAAAATTTTATATAGTGTTTTATTCAAGGCTGTAAAATCAACAGGCATTTTATAGCTGAGATTTTGTTCCATTTGTGCAGACAATGAATGTTTGTGAATTTTAAGCTAGACTTGACAATGTGATCATTTTAACAGCAGAAGTAATTAGAGGAAAGAGGTAAAATACTGAGAACAAGCGCTGTTGTAAAAAACCCACTCACTACTGAAATTAATGGGAAGCCGAGACACTACTAAATGGCACTGCAGAGGTGTTTTGAAATCATAGAATTAATTTGTTAGCAAATTATTATCACTTGAAACTGTATTTTAAGACAGAAAACATAAAGTGTTATGTCAGGTGGAGCTGAGGATTTCTTTGAGAAGTGCTTTGCAAGATCCAATAAATGAAGTGAGTTCCAATGGAAACATTTAACTTTCCTGTTGAGTATTCTCAACCACGGCAGACAATTTTTCCTAGATTCTTGAAGGAACTGATATTTCAGCAACAGGAAGGTAATTTATTATTAAGAGATTTCTCTACTTTGTAGAAAGATGGAATTCTGCAAACAAATCACTGGGTAAGTCTATAGGTATATAGAGATATATAGACTTTCCCAGTCTGTAGTCTACAGGGGTAGCTGAAATACTATCCCTAACACCCAAAAGAAAAATAAATTTATCAAGAAATACTAGTGATAAAGATTAATGTCTTGATAGAAATTCAAAGGATTTCTATGATTGTAGCTACTTCTAAGCAACTGATTTTCCAAGACTCAATGCTTGATCAAACAGAAAAATATTTAACATCATTAAATTAAAATTATTGTGTGTTTAAGAGAACCTANGAGGAAACACATGAGAAGGAGCAGATGGTCCTGCAAATCAATTCCCAGCTGTGCAACTGGTGTCATCAAAAGGGATTTGGCTTTTAAAAACACAGGATCTTTTGTGAGGATTGAGGACTCTTAGGGAGAGATGGGGTCCATCTGACAAAGCCAGACAAGGGAGTGTTTGCTCACATGCAGACACACCTGGTGAGGTGTGTTTTAACCTAGAAATCCTGAGGGATGGAAATAACAACCCATGGGAGACAGCGCTGAATGGGGTGGAAAGCAAAGGGGGAGGGTGGCAGGGACAAGACATGCCTCAGAATCAATCAAAAAGGTAAAGAGACGTCAACTTTAAGAGTATACAAAGACCTGCAACCTGTGGAGGAAGCAAGAGAAAGCAGAACTCTGCATGGAGTCACAAAAATATTGGAATAACTGAGACACGGTGGAACAGCCTGCACAGCTGGAGGGAGCAACAAGATGGAGCAAGCTCTTCAGAAAACATGGGCTGGGAAGACAAGGAGAAGGGGTTGCCCACTGTGTGAAGGTGCATCTTGGATTTACAGAGTTCTCCTGTGGGATGAATGCCCAGCTGATGAAGAGCCTGTGGGCCAGGAACAGGGAAGAGGCTGGGAAGGCAGACGCTGTGATGGGTTGTTGTTACAGACCCCCTCGTTATGGTGAAGAAATGGACAGAGATTCCTTTAAACTTAAGGGTATTTCTGGTCACTCCCCTGGTTCTCATGGCGAACTTGACCCAAGATCTGCTGGATGGGTGGCTGTGGAACACAACCAGTCAGTGGTTTCTCAGAATTCGCAGGGGTAACTTCTCAATGCAGGTAGTGCATGGGGCTGACCAGGTCTCCTAGGCATCTGCTCTTGATCAAAGTGTTCACGGAAGACCATCAAGCAGCAGCAGAGCTTTCACTGAGAGATTGATGCAATGTCCATTCTTGGAGGATTCCAAGACCTGACTGGACAAAATCCTGAGCAACCTGGTCTGACCCTACAGCTAACCCTGCTTGGGGTAGGAGGTTAAACTAGAGACTTCCTGAGTTCTCTTTCTACCTGAATTGTTCTATGATCATATAATTTGCTGAAAAACAACTTGCACAGATGGATCACTAAAACCAGTTCACAAATATCCCAGTTCACTCAGCCAAACCAAATACCATCTGTTTACCAAAGAGGTGAAGCTGACAGAAATAAGGGTCATAGTTTCAGGTTTCTACACCATGACAACCTGGGTCAAATGCATGGTAAAACAGTGAGTTATATCAATCAATTGGCACATGATGACATACATACAAGGAAGAAACCATTGTGTAACAGTTTATAGATGTCATGAAATAATTCACTTGGAGAAACAAAGTAAACACCCTTACTGGGGACGACTAAAAATCTTATTTATCTGTATTAGTCTTACCAAGGTTAAAACATCAATGAAATAAGTAATTTTTTATGAAGTCTGCTAGTAATAAAGTCGGGTGTGACTTTGACTTTATTTATAAATGTAATTCTTCAATTTTTGGGAGAGAAGAGATATAATAGAAGTTGAACAATAAATCATTTTGAGATTCATATATGTCAGCATAAGTTAAAAGAATTTTCTGAAAATATTTTTTGATATTTTACTTTGAAATGTATTGAGGAACTTGAAAAAAAACTTAGTTCTGCCTGTGCTAATTCACATCCATTTCTGAACTTTGTCTTCTTGCCCTCTGAATTTTGTCTTAACCCTTTAAATAAAGCTTTTCCACTTTAGATGGATTTTTATGGGAATTCATAAGCAGTCCTTTGCTTTCACTTGGGAACACTTTTCAGTCTGACAGTAAAGGAATATTCACAAGGCCGCCACAGTGTGAATGAACAACGAGGTGATCAGAAATGAGGACTGAATGTTTGTGTGTAGTAGATGGTTGGTGCTCTCCTGAGTCCCCCTTTGCTGAGGGGGCCCTCAGCCCCTCCAGCTGCTGCAGCGCAACAGTGCACAGGCTGAGACCATCACAGGGCTACAATCTGTACGCAATTCTGATTTCTCATCTGCTCCCACAGTGGTGCCAAAGACTGAGGAAATCTAGAAACAGGCCATTTTCTTGGGAAGAAGTGTACATAATTTCCTTAGCATTTTAGGTCTTGGATGGTTTTCCTTTCTATATGGTGCTTTGTTTTAGCCAACACCTGTTGGTTGAGGACATACTGTTCTCATGAAGGTATAATTTCACCAGCAATAATGAGCTAGCCCTCTCCAGTAAGACAACAGCCTTTATGGTAAAAAAAAGTCACTGGAATTCTGGCATACATTCAGAGGTTTAAATGAAAAAAAAATGTTTGACAAAGCACTCAGGAAGTGAGTTCCATGCAACCTTCCAGGAAGAAAACATCAAAATCAAATCACGTTGACTAAAATAATGCACCATAATATACCTTCATTTTATTTCTCATTTTTGTTCTCTGGCTTATGGACAAACACAGCTGTTTCTGCGATGCTAAACAAAAGACAGCTTTGCTGTAACTAAATACATCCCAGATGGGAGTGTCTCCTTGCAGTAAATCACACACTTAGTGCATGTGTTTGAAGAGATTTCTTTCAGAGATCCTGCTCTTTCAGAAGGGTTTCTCTCTGGGCTGTAGAGCAGCAACTCACCCCCCTCAAAATACCAGTGCACCTACGGCCTTGTTCCCTCAGCCCAACAAGTATTAAAACACTGTGTTTGGTAGGGAATAATGCTCAGCTATATTACAGAGTGAAGTCCTCTATCTACGCTCAAAATCATAGCAGATGGAAACTTTGGAAAATTCCATTTAACTAAAACCTTGACCAGAGCTAAAAGAATAATTATTTTAATATTTAACAAAGTAATTCAAGTCTGGAACACAAAGGAACTTTCCAAACCAGGCAATACTTAAAATAAAGAATATGGCTAATTCATCCCAACAAACTTTCAGTTTCTACTGAACATGTAGCTACTTTTCTAGAAAATTACTATGTGCCTTCTTGAAAGAATTGCTTGCCTGAACAATATACAGCTCACAGCACACAGGTCACAGGTAAGAAGATGCAAGTTGGAGAAGCAAAAACGTGTAAGACATCGAGAGAAACCACCACTAGGTGGCAAAATGGTGTTTTCAATGTAATAACATCGGGATCCAGGTTCATTGATGCAGTTTTTAGAAACTTGTTTGCCCAAGCAGAGGTGGTTGGATATAAATAGTGCATTGTAATGTCGCAGTGTGTTTCAGTTTGCTGGAAAACAACCATGGGTTTGCAGCCTGACTTCACACTGCTGCTGGTAGGATTTCTCCTACTGGGTAGCCATTCTTCAGCAGAAGTCAGCAGTCAGTACCTGCTCATATGCAAGCCTGATTTCAATCTCGCTTCCATCTGACATACCAAGTTTGATGAGATAGCTAATCACTCACAGCACAGCACGGCAGACTGAAGAATTTTCTTACTCTTCGTCTTTTTTGGGACACAGTAGGATAGGAGCCACTCCGACCTTGTTAGCATCAAGCGAGTATGAAACAAGCGAGATGGAGAGAAAAGCCAGTTCCCATTTAAAGGTAACATTTTAAAGATGCTGCGGAATAAAATATAAAAGGTTTTGGTACTAGCAGGTAGATAACACAGATTTCCCCTGCCAGCTGGGATGGGATATGGTGCTGTGAGCTGCTGACCTGACCTCCATGGGCTCTGAGCATTCATCAGTCCATGGAAACAGGCCTGTAATGTGCAAACAGTGCAAACACTGCACTGCAGGAAAGGGATAAAACCACTGCAGTTAATATCTAATCCGAAACACAAATGAAAATAAGCATTGTGGGACATCCTTGAGTACACATTCTTGTGTAAGGCCACAGGACTCATCACCGCCTCTTACTCTTTTCTCTTGGCTTTTAGCTGCCGTGGTGATGGAATAACTTTTTCTCTGCAGCCTGTCATCCAGCCAACACTAAGTCTGCTCCCATCTCATCTTCTACAGTGTGCCCTGTCCACTTTACATTTGTCTGTTCTCTTCTTCTCAGTCTGTATTGGTCTTGAAGCACTCCTTTGTCTGTTCTGCAAACTAAATTTGCCCTTATAAACCTGTCCTGGTTGCAGAGCACCTGGCTCTCCAAAGAAATACAGGATTTAACAGACCCACAGACTGCAGAGTAACTGCAAAGGGAAAAGTGCACTACAGCTGTTGCAAATCAAACAGAGGCTAAGCACAGCTTGCTTTGCCTCTGAACCTGTTTTCATTCCCCAAGAAGTTAACATTTAAAGCAAATAGCATTATTTGAGTGTGTTCCAGTATGGGACATTCCCTGGCTGCTGGTGATCCAGTGATGTGCAGCAGCTGGGACCAACCCAGCCCAGCCTCAAAGGCAACTTCAGTCTCAGGCAGTAAAAACTCAGCATCTTGTCTAAATTATTTCCATCCCTCTGTACCTTGTCAAATAACACAGTGTGCTCAAGTGAGGAAATAAAATGAAGAGTGTGGTCCCAAAGGGCATCTCACAATAACACCCTCAGCTCTGCATTGCAGCCTTCACAGGGACTGCTGGTCAGCCCTGTGTACACTCACCAGGGGCCACATCCAACACGTAGTTCATGAAGTCATGAAATTAGGTTATTAATAGATGAACAAATGTAAATGCTAAAAAACAGGAATATGAAATCAACATAAACTGGCAGGAAAATGGAAAAAAAAACAAACTTCTAAATACTTCCCTATACCTACTGATTTAAATTTGCTATTGGAAGACCATAATTTTTCAAATTCTTACAAAGTTATCATAGTTATATGTTGTCTGACTTTTGTGCCTTTGGTTTATACTATAAGTCTCTCGCAATGAACTTTTTAATTAATATTTGAGTCTCTAATTACAAGCTTCAGAGGAAAATTCACTTTCTATTTACAGTAGAAAATAGATGCTGTTTGGGAGGGGAAAATGTCTGTTGGGCTGAGGCTATATGTTCACTTACTGACTAGCAGGTATGACACACAGTACCTGTATAATTTGAGGTAAAGCCTCATTTAGGGACCTCATTTATTTTCATAGAATCAGAATGGTTTTAGTTAAAATGGTCCCTTAAAGACCATCTAATTCCAAACCCCCTGCCATGGGCAGGGACACCTTTCACTAGACCAGGTTGCTCAAAGCCGCATCCAACCTGGCCTTGAACACTTCCAGCAGCTGCAGCTTTTCTGGGCAAAACACTCTGAACAAAATATTAATGGAACTGAAAGTAACGCTCAACAGTTTTTTCGGGGGTGGGATGGGGTTGTGTTTTGGGTTTGTTTTGTTTTGTTTTTCTTTTCTTATAATTCTTATATTTTTTAACTCCAAAGCTTAAATATACATTTGTACAGAAGAGAAAAAAGAACCATGTTTGGTCTTGCGAAAAAAGTCAAAGGATGGGACCCAGATGAGAAACATTCAGCTTCTGGCTTGGTAAATGCACATTATTTCCACAGAAATACAATCAACATTACAGGGTTCACAGTTCAATATACACCCAAAAGCCTTTCCAAGAAGATGAAGAGAGGTTCCATGATTGTGTCAGGTGGATAAATTATTTTTAGCAGATCTGCCACACTTGCCAGTATGTTTAGGCTACTATGTTTCTGAGAAAACAACCCAAACATTGATAAACTCAACAAGCCCCAAGCAGGTCTGCCTCCTCCCAGGAACAAAGGGACTGGTGTTATTTGCAGAATACTCACATTACAGAAAGTCAAGGGAATGAGAGTGCAGTAAAGACTGCACTGGCAGATGTAGAGCTGAATCAGTCAATATTATTGTACATAATTCAGCTAAAAAGTCCCATTTGTAATATACTAGAAAACCTTCTTAATTAGGACATGTTAATGGCAAGTCTGTTCTCTCTTGAGTGGGTATACTGAATAAAAACCTGTTTTCAAAAAATGCCTGGAACATAAAAATTTGAATGAAATAAAATACTGACCTTCCTAAAAATAATACCACCACTTTACAGTTTAGCCTAATATTTTTTGATTCATGTAATCCCAATCAGGTTATATCTTTACAAAGGCTGAAAATGCAGGTTTCATTCATCTGACCTGACAACACCTGACCTCTTGGTGCCAGAAGAACATTCATGCGTTATACTGAAATTATGTTAATAACAAAAAACAGTGGCTGTGGTGCATTCTGGGCACTTCAGTGTCTCATGTAATGCATCCTAATTATCACTAGGTGATTTTTAGAAGTTGTCTGAGTTTTAGCCCTTTGTCAGAGCCGGTTTACAGGACCCAGGTTTGATTTAGCTGCCAGTGGTCACCAGAGCCTCGGAGTTGGAAAGGTTTCAACCCTTGCTGCCAAACTGGAGCTGTCAGGATGAGAGCAACCATAGGCAGGTTTTGTGAAAAAACAGAGCTGGTCAAAGAGTAAGAAAGAATCCTGAAATCACAAATCCCGTACGGGGTGGAACTGAAGCCAGAAATAACTAGCTAACTGCAGCTTAAAAGCTTCCCCTTTAGGCTGTGCTGCATTTTGTATGCGTCACAATGCATCCCACTTCGGCACAGCAATGGAGAGCTCGGTTGCCCTTCAAACAGCACATCAGCTAGTACAGACTTCGCATGTGTCTGAAAGCGGCTCATAATCTGAATTATCGCAACAAATCATTTTAATAGATATACTCGTGTTAATAACTAAATGCACATAGCTAGTGTAACATTGCATATGGAGACAAAATATTACTCCATAGTGTTTTATTAAACAGTTGAATGCTTTCAAAAATTGGAATGTCAGACAGTGTCATATTGCACCATTTCAGAGTTATTTTTAATTGAGCACTCTGACTGGAGTGAGTATTTACTCATTTAAAATAAGTCAAATTTATACTTAAACATATCACGGGCTCAACATTTCTTACAAAATACGGGAAACACAAGCTCTGGCGGCTGTTGGTTTGTCCAGAACACCAAGGTCGTCAACCTGTTGTTGATCCTCTCAGTTTACTGTAAACCCAGCACACCTTTCAGGCCACACCTTGTTCGCATGGCTTCTGTGATTTATCTGCAGCCTTTTACAATGCAATGCTGGGATTCCTTGCCCCCGTGACTTGAAGGGGAACATTACCAAGAGAATTAATGTTAACTCTGATACTTGGGATGAAAACTATCAGAAGAATTTGATCTATTCACGCACCTCTGTACTAATTAGAATTGGTTTGAGATGTTTTTTTAGTAGAGCTTGACAAATGCGATTTGTTTGACCGAACTATTTCACATTTCACAGAATCACAGAATTAACTAGGTTGGAAAAGACCTTCGAGGTCATCGAGTCCAACCTAGGACCTAACACCACTTTAACTAAACCATGGCACCGAGTGCCATACACAGTCTTTTTCTGAACGCCTCCAGAGATGATGACTCCACGTCCTCCCTCGGCAGCAGAGGAAGTCACTGACTGTAAGTATAATGCAGGAAAAGAAAACTCCAGCAGTCCTTAATATTCCACTCTACTGTCAGTAGCATTTCAAACGAGGCGTCTCTCTCGCACATTTGATACAAATACATATATACGATAGAAACTTTAAAATACCGACGGCCTGAACGTATTTTATTTCCATAGTTTGCTTTTGGCGTCCGTACTCCCCGGACTCACAGACCCGAGTGCTCACAAGCGTTCACGCGGAGCCCCGGGGCCCATTCCCCGGCCCCGCTGCGGCCGCAGTCTGCGCCCGCCGCTGCCGTGCCGCAGACGCGGAGAGCTCTGCCAGCCTCCCTCCGGCGGGGAGCCCGCGGGGAGCTCCCGGCTCCCGGGGAGCCCGCTGCGCTCGGCCCGGCGCCCCAAGCCCTTCGTAGGCACCAAACGCTGAACCGCGGCGATCGCTCCTAGCGCCTGGCGCGGCGCGTGTCGCGTGTCGGCCGCGCGTCACAATCGCGTGCCACCTGTGGCGTGCCACAATCGTGTGTCATGTTGTGTGTCACCTGAAGCCTGACGCGTGTCGCGTGTCACCCGTGGCGTGTCGCGTGTCACGTCACGTGTCATGTGCCACATGTGGTGTGTCACTGTCGCGTGTCAAATGTCTCGTGTCACGTGCCATGTGTCAGTCGCATGTCGCATGTCACGTGTCGTGTGTGGCGTGTCACATGTCGTGTATCACATGTTACGAGTCATACGTCACATGTCACAGTCGTGTGTTGCTAGTGGCATGTCACGTGTCACTGTCACATGTCAGTCACGTGTCACGTGTCGCACGTCACAAGGTGTGTAACATGTCGTGTGTCACGTGTTGCGTGTCGTGTGTCACTTGTCGCGTCACCTGCGGCGAGTCACAAGTGGTGTGTCTCATGTGGCGTGTCACATGTCACGTGCCACAGTTTCATGTTACGAATGGCATGTCACATGTCGCGTGTCGTGTGTCACGTGTTGCGTGTGGCGAGTCGTGTGTCAAGTGGCGTGTCACGTGACGTGTCATATTCGCGTGTCACCTGGAGCGCGTAATGTGTCGCATGTCACATGTTGTGTTTCACCTGTGACGTGTCACGTGTTGCATATCACATGTCATGTGTCACAGTCGCATGTCGCGTGTGGTGTGTCACCTGTCACGTGTTTTGTGTCACATGTCATGAGTCACATTCGCGTCATGAGCTGTGTGTCATGTTACGTGCCATGTCACATGTCGCGTGTGAAGTGGCGTGTCACATGACGTGTCACATTTGCGTGTCACATGTGGCATGTCACTGTCGTGTCACATGTGGCTTGTCAAATGTCAGGTGTCACATGTCACGTGTCACAGTCGAGTGTCGCATGTCGCGAGTCATGGGGCGTGCCACATGTCACATGTCACGTGTCAGTTGTCACATGTGGCGCGTCACTGTCACAGGTCACTGTCACGTGTCAGTCTCACGTCATGTGTCGCGTGTTGCGTTGTCACTTGTCACGTCACCTGATCGTGTGTCAGAAGTGGCATGTCTCGTGGCGTGTCACTTGCTGCGTGTCACATGTCACGTGTCACAGTCACATGTTATGAATGGCATGTCACGTGTCGCATGTTGTGTCACGTGTCGCTTCTCGCGTCATTTGTGGCGTGTCTCATGTGGCGTATCACGTCACATGTCATGTGTCACATGTCACAGTTACATGTTACTATTGACATGTCACTTGTGTGTAACATGTCACATGTCGCATGTGGCGAGTCGTGTGTCAAGTGGCGTGTCATGTGACGTGTAACATTTGTGTGTCACCTGAAGTGTGTCATGTGTCGCGTGTCACACATTGCGTGTGGCATGTCATGTGTTGCATGTCACATGTCATGTGTCACAGTCACGTGTCGCGTGTTACCTGTCGCGTGTCAGGTTGCGTGTCACATGTCGTGGGTCACATTCGGGTGTCACGAGTGCCGTGATATGCCGCGTGTGCCGTGTCACCTGTCGCGCGTGAAGTGGTGTGTCACATGAAGTGTCACATTTGTGTGTCACTCTGGTGTGTCACTGTGGCGTATCACGCAGCGTGTCACAAGGCGTCGCGTGCCACACGTCACGTGTCACCTGCGACGTATCACATGTCACGTGTCACATGTCATGTGTCAAAATCGCGTGTCGCGTGTCGCGTGTCGCGTGTGGCGAGTCGTGTGTCAAGTGGCGTGTCACGTGATGTGTCTCATTCATGTGTCACCTGGAGCGTGTCATGTGTCGCATGTCACATGTGTTTCTCCTGCGGCGTGTGGCGTGTCACGTGTCGCATGTCACGTCACGTTTCACGGTCGTGTGTCGCGTTTCACATGTCGCGTGCCACGTAGCGTGTCTCATGTCACATGTCATGACGTGTTCATGCGTTGCGTGTCACATTCGCATGTCACGTGTCACGTGTCACATGTGGTGTGCCGCTGTCACGTGTTGCGTGTGGTGTGTCGCGTGTTAAGTCGTGTGTCACATGATGTGTCACATTCATGTGTCACAAGAAGTGCCAGGTGTCACAGGTTGCATTTCACTTGGGGCATTTGGTGTGTGGCATGTCACGTGTGGCGTGTCACGTGTCGCTTGTCACATGTCACTTGTCACGTCACCTGTGGCAAGTCACAAGTGGCATGTCTCATGTGGCGTGTCACATGTCAACTGTCACGTGTCACATGTCACGTGTCACAGTCGCATGCAACGTATGGCATGTCATGTGTTGAGTGTCACGTGTTGCATGTGGTGTGTCACGTGTTAAGTGGTGTGTCATGTGACGTGTAACATTCGCGTGTCACGAGGTGTGTCAGGTGTCACGTGTCACAGGTTGCATTTCAACTGGGGCATGTGGCGCGTGGCATGTCACGTGTGGTGAGTCATGTGTCAAGTGGCGTGTCATGTCACGTATCACATTCGTGTGTGACGAGGCATGTCAGGTGTCACATGTCACATGTTGCATCACCTGGGGTGTGTGGCGTGTCTCATGTCGCGTGTCACATGCCACGTGTCACATGCCACGTCACTGTCTTGTGTTACGTATGGCATGTCACGTGTCGAGTGTCACGTGTTGCATGTGGTGTGTCACGTGTTAAGTAGTGTGTCACGTGATGTGCAACATTTGCGTGTCACGAGGCGTGTCAGGTGTCACATGTCACAGGTTGCATTTCAAATGGGGCGTGTAGCGCGCGGCATGTCACATGTCGCATGTCACGTGTCATGTGTCGCGTGTCACATGTCGCGTGTCACATCGTGTGTCACATGCAGCACGTCACTGTTGTGTGTCGCTGTCGCCTGTCAGTAATGTGTCACGTGTGGCATGTCATGTGTGGCTTGTCGCGTGTCACATGTCGCGTGTCACATCGTGTGTCACATGCAGCACGTCACTGTTGTGTGTCGCTGTCGCCTGTCAGTAATGTGTCACGTGTGGCATGTCATGTGTGGCTTGTCGCGTGTCACATGTTGCATCACCTGTGGCGAGTCACAGGTGGCATGTCACATGTCACGTGTCACACTCGCATGTTACGTATGTCATGCCACATGTCGCGTGTCCCATGACAGGTGTTGCATGTGGCGAGTCATGTGTCAAGTGGCGTGTCACATGACGTGTCACCTGGAGCGTGTCGTGTGTCGTATGTCACATGTTGCGTTTCTCCTGGGGCGTGTGGCGTGTCACGTGTTGCATGTCACATGTCACGTGTCACAGCCGCATGTTGCGTGTGGCATGTCACCTGTCACGTGTTGCGTGTCACATGTCATGAGTCACATTCACATGTCACAAGCGGCGTGTCATGTTGCATGCTGCGTCACGTGTCGCGTGTGAAGTGGCGTGTAACATGATGTGTCACATTTGTGTGTCACATTTGCGTGTCACTGTTGGGTGTCACATGTGGCGTGTCACAGTTGCGTGTCACATGTGGCTTGCCACGCGGCTTGTCACGAGTCGTGTCACGTTGCATGTCACCTGTCGCGTGCCACGTGTCACGTGTCCCCTGCGTAGTGTCACATGTCACATAACACATGTCATGTGTCAAAGTCGTGTGTTGCGTGTCGCGTGTCACATGTCATGTGTCATATGTTATGTGTCATATGTCACGTGTCACAGTCATGTGTCGCGAGTGGCATGTCACGTGCCACGTGCGGCGTGTCACATTGCATGTCACCTGTCGCGTGTCACATGTGTCGTGTCCCTGTCACGTGTCCCTGTCACGTGTCAGTCGCATGTCACGTGCTGCGCATCACGGGGTGTGTCATGTGCCGTATGTCACGTGTTGCGAGTCACGTATCACGTGTCACGTCACTTGTGTCGCGTGTCAGAAGTGGCGTGTCTCGTAGTGTGTCATGTCGTGTGTCACATGCCAAGTGTCACTGTCTCGTGTTATGCATGGCATGTCATGTGTCACGTGTTGTGTGTCACGTGTTGCATGTGGTGTGTCACGTGTTAAGTGGTGTGTCATGTGACGTGTCACATTCGCGTGTCACGAAGTGTGTCAGGTGTCACGTGTCACAGGTTGCATTTCACCTGGGGCATGTGGTGTGTGGCGTCACGTGTCACGTCGCATGTCACGTGTGGCGAGTCGTGTGTCAAGTGGCGTGTCACGTGATGTGTCACATTTGTGTGTCACCTGTAGCGTGTCACGTGTGGCGTGTCGCATGTTGCGTTTCACCTGTGGCGTGTGGCATGCGGCGTGTGGCGTGCCACGTGTTGCACGTCACATGCGTCACGTGTCACAGTCACGTGTTGCATGTCACCTGTCGAGTGTCAGGTGGTGTGTCACGTCATGAGTCACATTCGCGTGTCACGAGCGGCGTGTATGTCGTGTGCTGCGTCACGTGTCGCGTGTGAAGTGGCGTGTCACATGATGTGTCACTGTCGTGTGTCACTGTCACGAGTCACGTGTTGCTTGTCACAGTCGCGTCATAGTCGCATGTCACAATTGCGCGTCTCGTCGTGTGTCACGTGTCATATGTGATGTGTGGCGTGTCACGTGTGGCGTGTTCCTAACTTAAAAGATGTATCTATACGAGCAGCTAGCTCACAGAAAACTCACATTTTTCGGCTGTAAAGCTGAAACGTTTCTGCGGGCACGCTGTCAAGATCATCTGTTTGAAGTAGTGTCAGCCACTGTTCACAGCTACACAATATGCTGTTTGTTCACTGTATGCTATAAATAAGAATGCACAAAAGAAGAAAAGATGAAATTGTGTTTCATCTTGGACAGTTAAATGGAGCAATTATTTCTGTTTTCAGATTTCCTTTTACACCTTTTAAATAATGGATTTTTTTTCAAAGCTTTCCATCAAAATACATAGTTGCAAAATCACAGTTGGCATAAATCAGTTTTTCTGTGCTTAGTGGAATTCTCTTTATTTGTAAAGTTTATAATTTGCTCCCAGAGCTGTTGTGCCTGGACATATCCATAGCTCATCTTCATTAAAATATTGTCAAACATTACCAGTGCATATAAAATGTACAAAATACATTAATACATTGATTAGTTAAAGTATTAATAATTAAGAATACTTAAAATTATTTATGAATAATAATTGACAATAAAATTAACTAACTTTGAGGATCCTTTTTACTGTGGAAACATAAAAGCTTTAACATACCACATGATGTCTCCACTTTTGGGATATGTAGTATGGCATTTTGTAACAAAGCTTCATTGCACTACAAACTCGTTTGCAGTACTTTACTACAATGATATGTGCATCTATTGTTTTAGTACTTCTATTGTTTTTCTTGTTACCTTTTATGCTGCCCTATATTTCAGCTTCCTTCACTGAAACACATTTTCAACCAATTTCCCTGTCATTCAGGTTCGGTGGAATTCCTGTGTTCAAGCTTTAACATCTGAAGAGCGTTGCAATCTAGGTTAGTCATACAGGTTTCCTTTGTAATCACTGTAAAGGGTCTGATAAATCTGAGGAGTGACTCATCTAATCCCCAAATGATTGAATACAATAGGAGACAAAATGTCTTTCAGAAGTGTCTCTTCCACACTGCTTATATCCAGGTAACACTGACTAGATAAATTGCTTGGATTAGATACCTCATTTCCAGACGGTTAAAATGAGAAGAAAAATGTCTTGACCCATTAGTAGCAGGAGGGGAGTTTGGAGACACCTTTAACCACTCTGGCAGCACAGATGCCAGCATGCACTGTGAACCCACCTGAAGCAAAAAGGTTATCCTGAGGCCAGCTCCAGGGTATTCTCTCTGTGCTTCTACAGGTACCAAGCACAGGTCAAGCAGGCCATGCGCTGCTGCAATGTCTGTAGTGCCAGCCAAGTGTAGAGGTGAGAGAGATGGAAAGTATAGGCTGAGATAGGCAGGTCAGAGAACAGTGGGAGTACTACTGCACATCAGTGTTCACTGAACTGAGCACATCTAGCTTTTATTGTCCTGGAAGAAATTGAGGATTCTTTTTATTTCTCTGTATAGAAAATTCTACAATGCATGTTCACATCCACTATATACCAACACATTGTAGAAGACGTTCTGAGTAATATAGCTCCTTTTGATACCTTTTGCATTAAAATGAAAATGTGTTAGCAGTGTGAGTCCAGGCTCCCTCCTATTTTCTCCTTCAACCTCACACACCCACTTCCTCACTTCCACCAATTATGACAGCAAATAAAGCAAAGGGCTCACAAGCTACCCTAGTTATTAGCACTTATTGGATCTAGTCATCTCAGCCTATTACTGCCCGCAGCAGTCATTACATTTTCTTTATAGCAGGTTATTGCATCTCCAATAGGAGGAGCAAAAGTCAATGTATATCAGCTTCTCAACTGCTACAGGTCACTGCCAGCCACATTTGATTAGAAGGATACAGGGTGATAACAGGGAGAAAAATGGGCTGAACACAATCTTCTAACCATAGTTCTGTCAGATGTATTTGCAAATTATTAAAAGATTTGTATTATTTTACATAGGAGTAATGAGAAACTCGAACTCTGAGAACTCCGTCTCTGTGTTAATAAAAAGCACAAAGCTAATTGCTTAGAAATTAACACAAAAATTAACCAAAAAGTTGTCATGCTGATTAGTTACAGTTTCAGTGAATAATTGGGACAGAAAAGATGTGGAAAATTGAAAGCTCCAGGAAAAAAACTTCAACAACGCTTCAAGCTTTCCGTCCTTCTTTTCCTGCCTGTCCAAATGACGCTTCTCCTTTCCTGAGATGTGAGATGTGGCCAGTGAAAGAACCAGAACCAGGCTGTGAAAGGCAACATAAAACTGCACAAGACAATGATTAAAAACCATCTGATTTAAAGAGGGATAAGTCACTGAAGGAAAAATATTTATGATCTGGCTGTGCAATGAAAGATGTGAAGCCAGACCAGGTACCCAGAAAGTCAACTGGAAGGTAATGACTGCAGTCAGAGTTTTCCTTTCACACTATTGAAATATTTCTGTTGATCGACAGTAAATAATACACTGTGGGCAGGAGCTCCATATGGGGCAGAAATACAGAAACAAAAACCAGATTAAGCTTTTGTTATATTTAATTCTAATTGACAGAAGAAGAATGACAGGATTTCTCCAGTATTTCGTAATTAATTGAGAAGCAGAACTAATGAGGTTTTCTGGAATCAATAGTGGCAGTCAACAGCACCAGCCCCTTTTGGGCATATTTTTCACACTAACCATGGTAACAGTGTTAAGTGTTTCCATTAATGTGACTGTATGTCACCTGCCATACTATGCATTATTTAATGACCTTTCTCAGACATATAATTGCTTTTTAAGATTAGCAGGTGATTTGTAAGATTGTTTGATTGTATCCCTTGGAGTCAGCTGTCATACCAGCCCAGCTTTATGCTGGTTTTAAGAGAACAGGAAGAAATGAACTGGCTAAATAGAGAGAGCAAGTGTTTACACAGTGCCCAGACTGAAAACCTAGAGGGATTTCACAGTAATCTGATGTTCAGAATGTAATAATATAAATGACCCATTCAAAGCCATAGAAACAGCTGTAGAATTTAGCAAAAGGTCTTACGGATTCTCTGCTAGCTTCTCATTTTGAACACCAGATCAATCCCTGATGTTTTTTCCCAGGTTGATTCAAGGGCTTTATCAGCTTTTAGTGACAGCATTTGATTTCTATATCCTTTTCAAATTTTCAATACAAAATCAGAAGCTTTTTGTCAGACTTGGTTGTCATCCCTCGTTCCTTCTTTTCAGCTGTGACTGTTTATTTATTGAATTTATTCCACCTACCCTCCAGCTATTAGCTATATATTGTCTCCATAGCAATCCTGCTCTTCTCCTCAGCACAAAAGCAAAAGAAGAGGCCTGGTAATTGTGTTTTGAGATGCAAGGTGTTATTTTAATGCTTTCAGCGGTGCAAACAGCAGGGATTACGGCTCTTCTGACACTTTTGGACATCATCACTGTGTGTATTATTTTTTCCATATCCATGTTTCATCAACCATTTGCAAATTCTCATTTATCTTGACTGACTTTAACATTGGGTTTGCTCACATTTTATAATCAATATAAATTTAATGATACTGTGTTCTCATCAGGCTGCTTTCCTCATACAATTTTACATTTACACTATGTATCTTAAGAGGCCTTTACAGATTTCCCTTCCCATGGTGCGAGGGGAAATCACTTGGTTAAATTCTCTAAATAACAGGTGAATAAGGACTCTTTTTCCCATAAGCCTTTGCTATATATTTTCTTTTTTGTGTGTGTATTTTTTTACAACAAACCAGTATTGTTAATATCAAGAATGTTCACCTTCTCTCCACGGCTGAAAACAGTTAGTATAAATCTTTTTCCTTGAATCCTTCACAACTCATCCTTTACTTGTGAGAAAAAAATATGTTTTTGTGTGGGTATGTTAAGAACACCATCTAAGGGATTGGATGTTCTGTTTCTGCTTCATCCAAGGTTTTGCTTCCATGTCAAAACAGTCTTTATGTATTAACAGAAATGGCAACCTATATTTAGAGTTTACTACAAAGAATTAAGATGAGTAATGTACACATTTACCATTGATTGCAGTGTTACTAGATAGCAGCTGGAACAGAAAAATGACATGTCTGTCACCACAAGGTGTTTTGTATTTTGTATTACTACTTACAGACTGAATTAAGTGTGGATGGTTCTTTGGAACACAGTGGACTTTAGGCTCTGCCTTGATTAGTTTCCTGTCTAGCGTGAGCCTTGACTAAACTTCATGTAACAACACTACATTAAGGGAGGACAGTTTTACATATAATAATGGAGTGAAGCAGCAAAGTCAAAAAGGGCTGGCAGAAAATTGCTAAAAAGTTAGTTACATTTAATATGGAAAAATCAAGCTGAGCCCCCAAAGAGGTTAGTGAAGTATAACATTTTCAACTGTGAAGAACCACAGGGAAAATTTAAATGGAGGCTAATGACCCAAAGTGAGTTCAGGCAGCATTGTAATATCTGCTTTTGAAAATACATCAAAGAGTACCATGTTATTAAACACTATACTTATACAGATTAATTCACCCAAACAAAATGAAAAGGATTAA
Organism: Tichodroma muraria; assembly: GCA_013390105.1. Taxonomy (NCBI): domain Eukaryota; kingdom Metazoa; phylum Chordata; class Aves; order Passeriformes; family Sittidae; genus Tichodroma; species Tichodroma muraria. Next base: position 21,236 of record WAAG01018904.1, on the reverse strand, counting down.
ATATTTGTAAGTCTGTACTTTTGCTTTGACTCGAATTAGATGAAGGACACTATTAAATACTCTGTGCAGCAAGAGCGTTATCAGAAGTTCTCTGCAATTCTCTTAATTATAAGTTCATTGGGATCAAGATAAAAGTCGAAATAAGATTTTCATAACCTTTCTGTTGTAAAGCATTACAGTCCCCTTAATCTTGTTCCCATGGCCTTTGTAAAAATTGCTTTTAGGCTTTTTTGTAGCCCCTTTAGCTACTGAAAGACTGCAACAAGGTCTCCCCAGAGATCTCTCTTCTCCAGTCTGAACAACCCCAACTCTCTCAGCCTGCCTCCCCAGGAAAGGTGCTCCAGTCCTCTGAACACCTTTGTGGCCTACTCCAGGCTTACTCCAGCAGGTCCATGTACATTATATGCTGGACACCCCAGACAAGGGCACAGAACTCCAGGTGGGGTTCTTACAAGAACAGAGCAGAGTGGCAGAATCCCCTCCTTCTCCCTGCTGCCCACACTGCTTTGGATGCAACCCAGAACACAGCTGGCTTTCTGGGCTCCAAAAGCACATTGCTGGGTCATGTCAAGCATGTCATGACCTCATCAACACCCTCAAGTCCTTCCCCTCAGATTGCTCTCAATCCATTTTTCACCCAGCCTGAATTTGTGCGTGTTATTGCCCTGACTGCACAGTTCTACAGTGAAATGCAGAGATGATGCACTGCTTCAGTTAAGGACCAGGACCAGGGTTCTGAAAAATGATGTAGCTCTTGTCATGCTGTTTCCCTTGCTGCCCAAGCACCCCACAAGGAGGAAATAAACTCCAGAGAGCAGAAAGAGGTTTTGGAAACAAGCCACTTTTAGCAAGAAGATAAAATTATTATTCCTCTTTGCTGTTACTTAATAGCAAAGGAAGGCTCCATGAAAGAATTAAATTTTAAATTTCTGCATATTTACTGTGTTGAGAGATACAAGTATTTTGGGATTATTGCCTACCTAACTAGGCTTTAGAAAGAAAAGCTCTGACAAAAACAGCCTCAAGACATTAATTAGTATCAAACTCAGGATAATCACACTGGTAATAACTTATTGACAAGTTACAAAACCATTTTGTATTAAACAAAACTTCTTCAATGTTCAGTGTTCTTTTGAATCAAATTGAATTTTCACTTTCCTTACATTCAGTCTTTTGTATACTTGTTCCAGATTGACAGCACACATCTTGCCAAAAAGCAGTAGTGATCCAAGCTAGCTAGCCTTGAAGCAGAAGGCTGCATGACAAGGAGTAGAGGCCCCTTTTTATGATTCAACATACGAATTCCACTTCTTGATAAAATTCACCACTCTAATTCAGTTTATACATATTAAAATCAGAAACCTAAAGGCAGATATGGAAATCTTGCTTTCGCTGCAACTTATAATTCACTACTATAAAGTAGTTTTGTGACTATAAGAAGGTTTAAGGAGGGGGAAAATAGACCAGAGTGAATAATAAAATATTGTCTTTAGTCACACAAAATCAAGATACTAATACTTGCAGCACCAGTTTGTATTAACAAACCACTTAGTAGTCACAGCTACAAAAAGGTTGCCATGTTGATGTGTTCTTACCTAATTGTCCATTGCAGTATTTTGGAATACTTACTGGGCTACATTAAGAACCAGCTATTCCCAAGGAAGGAATGCCACAAAAGTATAATTATTTGAGATAATATTACAATTGCTGCATGTTAGTAACTAAAATTCTTGGTCTCATCCTGGAAGGGAAGGAGAGAATGTAAAGGAAGATCATAAACTATCCTTCAGCATTAACAGATTTCTCTTTAGGCTACAGTGAAAAAATAATAGCAGAAATATCAAAGAAGCTTGTGCTATAATTCCCCTACAGAAAATGTATGTATATATATATATATATACCTACAAGGCTTTTTGCTGCAGTTTATTTTTATTTATACATACATATTTATATATCTATATATGTATTTATATCTGTGTGTAAAGCCTTTGGCTTACTCTGTACAAATTGCATACACTGAAACACCACAATTCTATATAGTTTAAGACCTTATTACAACTGGGAGAAAACTCACACTGCTACCATGTGGTGTTTACTGATGTAAGTGCAGTTATTCAGATATTTTGTTGATATTTTTCTGTGAAATTACTGTTTTGGCATAAGAAACAGCAAATAAGCATTAACACAAAGTCCTAAGCATCATTTTTTGCAGTGGAGAAAGCAGGAAGAAAAGCAGGGGTGGCAGGATGATTTAACAGTGAGCTAAATTATTTGGATTTGTGAATTCTGGAATTCAGTTCTGTAACTAAATCAGTCTATGACTATTTTAGAGTCAGAGTAAAATATCTCTAAATCAAGATATATATATTTCATAGAGATTAATAGCAGATATGATCACTCATCTGTAGCTTCACAAACCATGTGTCAAAGGTTGAAGACCTCGCAGATTTTTTATTTGAGCCTTTTTTCAGTCTGTCTGACAGTATTTAGATTTCAATCAACAAACAAAATTTCAAAAGCTGGAATCGATGATCTTGGGAGTCTTTTCAGTCTTAATGGCTCCATGATTCTAAATGCTCCTAAATTTTTATATTATTAATCAGAAAATTGATCAACATACTGAAAATGAAAGGTTTTTTGTCCTTTTTTTTTTTAACTTCGTCAAATGTGATTCTCATTTTGTACAATGCTGAACATTTCTGAGTTGGCTGATCATGACCCATCTGCATTATGTAACTGTCAAAAGCCTGTCTTGGCCTTGGACAATGTTGAAAGCAAGTATTGTACACAGGGTCACTCGCCATTTTTATGTAATTGTCCAGAGAATGTCCTAGTTCACATTTAAATGACTCTATGATACAAAATTTCTCCCAGCATTCAATCAGCCTTTTGTCTTGCTCTGAATAGATCCTATTAAAAAGCAGAAATGTATGAATAGAGATACCCCACTGCCTGCTTCAACCCACTGGAAGCTGTGACATGCTTGTGAACAAACAATATATGCACATACATAAAGAGGAAGTTAAAATTAAAAAGTTTGGTGTGAAAAATAACATTTATGTGTAGATGGGCTAGGCTTCGGTGGCCAAGGCAATACTGAAGAACACCTATTCCTAAGAAAAAGGCCATGGTTCTATGATACCTCTATAGTTCCTCATCCCTGAAATCTGGCTTGTTTGCCGTCTTATTATGGCCTTAAATAGGGCACAGCAAACCATGAGCATTCATTATTGTTTGTACTGTGGACATTAGCAGGGGGTCACACAGACACTTTCAAACTGTGCTGAGGGGCCAGAGGGGTCAGGGACCCAGTTCTGCAGTGCAGGCCAGGTATGGCAGCACTGCCTGGCCTTACGAGCCCTCCTCGGAAAACAATAACGCAAAGTGTTTTTCTTTCACAGCCCCGTTAGCTCAGAACTTGCCCTGCCCCTGCACTGCACCGTGTGGGGACTCCTGTGCAAAGCCAGCTCCCTGACAGGGCTGCTGACGGTGCCATCTGTGCCTGTAATCACCACGGTCAAGTCACACAGGCACATCACACGTTCACCCACAATGGCACAACTGGAAAGCATTATCTCTTCTCTCCCCATTGTCACATTTATTCAGTTACATACATTATCCTGTTTAGATATCGGATGAGAGACTGAGACTACTCTGCACAATAATATCACTACCAAAGTGGTTTTTTAGTGCCAACACCAACTTCTTTTTCCTGCCACTCAACAACATCTGAAACTCGTAAGTAAGAATCAAAACTCAGCAGCCAGATCCAGTAAAAGGCTCAGTAAAGCTGGTGGACAGCCCTATACTGCATTATTATGTGCCCATACTTCTCTTTTCCAGAGGCTTTTACATGATTTTTAATCAGCAACATAAATCAGGCTTTGAAATATATCTGCAAGGCCCATCAGCCATTTGGCTAGCAGTTAGCTAAAAGGGAGTTCAAAGGAACATCAAAATTGCCAGATATCTCCACCACATTTCAGAATGAGCTAAAAGGTTCCTTTTATTCAAATTACAGAATTCTGTATCACAGCTCTCTGTGGCAAGTCACACAGCTCTATTTTAACTAGGGGACAGTCATGCCACTTTGAGAATTTGCTTTGCTTAGAGGATCTTTCTTTTGCAAGATCATATTGAAGCAATTTCTAATCTCTAATCAGAGATTTGTTACAGTTTATTCTTAAATTACTTTACTTATTATTTATAGGCATACTGACATTAAGGAAGTATAAAAAGCAGATTATTTAGTTTAATAATCTCTCTCACTGACCCTTAAATTGTGTACTTCTCACTTGAGAAAAAAAAGTTTCAGCAGTTTCCCCAGTGCCCTGCCTGGCACGAACTGCAGCCACTTCACATCCATCCCTGCCTGTTCCTTGGTACCGCTTGGATGTGTGACACCTTCTGAGAGCCTGTCCAAGCTGCTGCCAGATGCAGGGCAGCCAGTTCCTTCTGCTGCTGCTCACCTTTCTATCCTTTTTATTAGAAAATTCTCCCTGGGCATTTTAATGATGATTTATACTATAGACTTTCAACTTCCTTTTTTTGGTGCATCCACATTAGTTCTCTAAGTAGTATTTCAATATTGGTCACATTAAAATCTCAAGGAGAGATAAAACTGTCTCTTCATACACTTACTCTTTTTTAAGGTATATAAACAACTTTTACCCCCCTTCCTAGGGCCCTGCAGAACAAGAATTTTAGGATACTGCAAGTAACTGCTTTAGCCTCATCATTACTTAATGTTTTGTTGGCCTGTGTGTCATATGCACATTTTATCAGATATGGTATGATAACTATTTTGAAGTTATCACACACTACATTAAACAGAACAGAAATGAGTCCTGCTTTCTGCAGAACCCTTCTACAAATTCCATTCATCCATGAAAATCCGGACAAACTATTTACATATTTGTCACAAACAACAAAAATACATACCTATATAAAGACACAAAATTTCACATACATTTTAAAAATCTGCCAGCTCACTTCTCTGCAATCTCTCTAAAGTCTGAATCATGGAAAAGGCATTTTGCTGCATTTTAAGTCTGAATGTCATGGAATACTTAGTCAAAAACCTTATATATTTTCATCACAAAAGTAAAAGGATTCATTTTTGGAAAACAAAATCCAGTAAAATGTTGGTTGGAATTGATTTACCTTTTACTTCGTAAAGAAATTAGTTGTGTATCTGTTTTCTTTTATTTTTGGTCAGACTGACCAGCCAACTGTAGCAGGGGATATCTTAGCAGTGCTATTGCAATGTTATTAGCATAACTTTTTAAAAAATAACTTTTCTATATGTATAGTTTCATCACTGCTTTTATAATAGATAATACAATAATATCAGATCTGGTTTTGTAGGAACAGATGCTTGTAGAGACCTATTGTTAATACATTATTTGAAAATACTTCAGAAATGGAAAAGCACAGTATAGCCCAAACTCATGCCAACTTTGCCTAGAAAAACTAAGAGTTGGGCTGGGACTTACTCTTATTTTGCTCCAATATACAAAGGATGCATAGGTCAGTGAGTGAGAAGGATTATTTAACATGAAGGAAACCTACCAAATAAGCCAGTTTAGAACTTCTGAAAATGTTATGAGGGTTGGGGGAAGATTGCAAAGTGGGGGTTGGGGGTTGTTTGTGGTTTGATTTTTTTGTTTGGTTGTCTTGGATTTTTTTTGTAAAGATGCAGTTTATGGATTCCGAATTCTTTTGTTCACTCCCTACACTACTGATCTGCTTTCACTCTAAGACTGTTCTGGGGGGAACTGCCCATGGCTTACAGGTCTGCTGGGAAACCAGAGCTCTGCCCCAGCCCTTCGCTCCAGGAAGGACTGCTGTGAGCTTCGGGAACTGAAACCTGAGAACTGCAGCTATTCAGTGTCAGAACCATCCTTATCCATCACCAGAGGAGCCGCTGAGACCTGCACAGCTGTCTCAGCTGGCCATTTTCAGAGCCCACAAGGGATGAGTGGGCTCATGAGCCCCTGGCCCAACACGTGCCTGTCCATAGCCCACCTGCGACAGCCTCGGGCAGTGCAGCTCTGCAGTCACACCACAGAGAACCTGCCATAATGGCATTGAGCCCTCCCCCTTCTTTCCAAGGCTCTCTGCCCTGCAGATGACCAACCATTCTGAGTGCCAGCTCCATACCTGCTCATATCTCCATTCGCGACCTGTTCTGGATTACTCTCTCCATACTCTAACACTCAGCTCCAGCTGGAGCTCACGGCTTGTCTGGTTCCCTTAGTTTGCCTCTGACTTCTCTGACCTCAGCTGCAATACTGGGCTTTTTTAATATGTCTGAGATCTTTTTTCTGCTCATAATTCTTGTTTGCATCTTGGTCCTACTAACTTGGGGGATAGCTGGATGCCTGACTCTCTTGACTAATTCCATTTAAAGTTTTTTTAACCAGTGAAGCACCTTGTGGACAGCTTTGCACTGCTGATCTGGACTGCCTATCCTTGGACAGAGTGTCTGTCAAAGCTCTCATAGTCAGGGCAATGGTCATTCTGCACATAGCATTAGCATTCTGTAGTAACAAACAGTACTCAGCTTTTCCTGTTTAAATTCCTGATAGTTCTTTCTCATCTAAAAACATTTCCTGTTTTTGTTCCCTCAGACAGTTTTATCAATACATAGTTTTCTTAATCTGGGTTCTCCAAATTCTTGCAGCAGAGGCTCACAACTCAGTTTTATAGTTCTGCTCATCCAGGGAAATATCTGGATCTTCCAAATATCCCTCGTGAGAGAAGCCTGAAAACAGCATCTATTTTCTTGGGAATGAATCCTAGATATACTAGCCAGAACTCAACATGATGGAATAAACTGTGTAGAGTACTTTGCCAGATTATTCAATCAGGTGATCTTGTGACAGACAAGGGAGGATTATTTTTGCACACTGGAGAGAAGAAACTATTTTGTTACACAAGGTTTTTATTTCTAGCTTCTTTTACCACTGTCTCCAACATTGTGTAATGCAAAGCTTACAACCAGGTCTTACGGATATTGATGACAGTGATCGTCTTTCCTCACAGTGGACCTGGGATTTGGTATTAATGATGTTGACAGTGTTTAGCTAATGTATTTTATTTATATTGCTAATAATAATATTTTTAAGATAAAACATTTCAGAACAGATTTTCATGGTTTTTTTTTTTTGCAAATAGATGCCATGACTGTTTCACTTTTGCATTTTTATAAAGAAACATTGCTTTGTGTTGCTTGATTTTATTTTGTTCACACAATTGATTCTACAAACTTTACTAAAGAAAAGAAAACCTTCTTTCTTCTTTCAGGATCCTCCTCTAGCACATGTAGGTTTTTTGGGGGGGGTTGAGGGGTGAGATTTAAACAGATAAACAGAGTACTTCAAGGCAAAACTGCTTAGCTTTCAAAGTAAATATTATGTTCAAAATGTAATTTATAATACCAGGCACCATTAGATATAATGTATTATTCAGCTGAACACCATAACAGTATCTAATTTACGATAAAAATTAAAAATTAATAACTTTGAAACCATTGATTTTCTGTATTCTGCATAGATATCAGAAAAGTGAGATTGTCTACTTGAGAAAAAAAAGTAACAGCCCATTATTTCTACAAGCTTTAAGGACACTGGACATGTAAACAAACAATAGAATGAAAAACATTACCCAGGTAACTTCTACTAATTTATATAAAAGCAAAGCAAATGTCAAAACAAACAAAGAGTCACTGGAATATAACCAAATATATTCTGGGTTTATGTATTCCTGTTTGCAAGACAAAGGAAGTAACATTCAAAACCGCTATTTCCCGCAATAAGGACATACCTGCTTTGCCCTGAGAAATTATTGCTTTCAGATAAATAAACTAGATATAACCAGTCTTGTCACTGCATTATATACCCTGCATACTTATCCAGGTCTTTGTGATGACATGAAGTGTTCTGCCTTTTTTATGCCATTTAAGGAGAATTAAATGAGAAAATTATTCAGTCAGCAAAACCACAACATTTTGAATGGAAATAAACTTAGCTGTTACAATTTCAAGTCCTAAATTTTAACTGTATCCTTCCTACCAAATAACTTAGGACCAGATTTTAGACAAATTATAGTAATCTTTTTCATTCACCCAGTAAAAACAATGCTTTTGTGACACAGTCTCAGCATAATTTGTTCCACTACAAAACAATTTTGAAAGATGCTGAGGAGTCTGGCTGTAGATTGGGAATGCATTCAACACGTGTAACTTGAAGCACTTGGGCACCTCCAAAAGAGAAATTCCAGCTGTATTTATATACAGTAATGGTAAAGTAATAGTCACATTTCCAGTGTACTCCAGTGTACCTAGAACCACAAACTTCATTGCTTCGAATAAAACGCCTAAAACTAAGGCTTGATGGTTTATTTAGATTAACTGGCGTAGCTAAGGAAAATACAAGATTTGGGATACACAAGCCATTCTTCAGAAGCTGCAGAATTTATAGCTAATTACAAGCTGAGAGTAAAAGAAAGCATAGGTCTAAGTATAACTCTGGATTGAATCTGGGACCTTGTATGACTGAGAATGAAGAGGAACATTCTGAAGATTCAGCAAACATGTAAACATAAAACCACAGCAAAGGCCTTCCTTCAGACCTGCTTCATGCCACTGCTCCACAACAATCACGGAAGAAGGCAGGCAGCTTTAGCACTTTTTTTCTTCTCCATCTTTTGTAACCAGGAGAATCTTTTAGAGTTATAGAACAAAAATCCCAAAACTAGTACTAGAGTCTCTGTCATTGTGCCTAGGGAGAAGGACAAACCCACTTTGATAAGTATTTCTAACTTATTTTACTTAGTATTTATTGATCAGCATTCACAGTTGTTCAGCATCCTAAAATGGAATGACTACTGCCATAGACCACACACAAAGAGTTGTAAAAATAAAAAGGCCTACTTATTAAAAAAGTACTTTTCATTTCCATGTAAATATTGTTCAACTTTCATTTGAAACAAAAAAAAATAATACTTATTGGATAACATGGTCAAAATTTACTTCTTTCAATCAATACACCTTACCTGTAATTTATTTTAAAATTGAAATTATTTAAAAACTCCCTCAATTTCTGTAAGTAATCAGTCCTATTATTTGGTTAATTGATAAGCTTTGTCAGTATAATCATTGCTGGATTTGTACTATGTCTATAACTGGAATTAAATGCTTGTATTAATTTATCATAATAATAATGTTCAGGTATTTTTGTATGCAGTAAAAGAAAACTGACTATTCAAGGTATCTACTGATATGAGCTGCTTTTCAGAGCATGTATGAAGACACTTAGCTATGACAGTCAAAAAGCTGTTGTATTGTCTTATAGTTATGTTGTGCTTATGTGAGATAAAAATCGACCATTCCTGCAGCAATTTTCCTGAATATCTCATTTAGTGTAACACCTTATGCAGTTATTTTGTTTACTGTACTTTTATGAATCTTGAATAAATATATATTATTGTAAAGTAATTTAAAAATACACCAATTTATGAAGACCTAGAATGGTAACAGGAAATATTACACTGGTTGATAGCTTTGCTTATATATGCTGATATTTACTTCCTACAATTCAAAATTGATACAGTCACCATAAAAAAGAATTTACAGGAATTAACTGATTTCTACTTTATAATTTTTATTTTTGCTGGTGTGACAATTGCGCATGAATGTACCTATTTATGAATCTAATTTTTATTAACATCCAATAACATTTACAAATACAACACTTAGTGTTTCAGCGCTTTTTCACACTAACTGGGAAATTATTTCAATTTACCAGCATGTACAAAGGAACAAAAGATGATGTAACCATCCAGATCACATCCCAAAAAGCCACATATTTCATAATATTACAGGTTTACCTGATTTTCTGTGGTTTAATTTATGTATAATCTATTTCTGCTATGGATATACTAAAGAAAGACATTATTCTGAAATTCCTGAATAGGATATACTATATAATAGTATATCCTATAGGTACTCTATATATAGATATAATATATATTCTATAGATACTCTCTATATAGAATATACTAAAGACATTATTCCTGAAATTCTACAGGATTTTGTGCTGGCCTCTTAGCACTATGGAAACAAATGTCTATCAGTGTGTGTGTGTGTTTCTTTCTCTTATAAATTAGTACAATTTTTATTAATAAAGTGTTCCATTTTCCAATGAGTTTTTCCTTTGTTTATTTATACTATGAAGTCTGTACCATGATTAGTTAATTTTCAGGTCAGGAGTAGCACAGAAGATTATGTAGCTTCTTCTGCTATAACTGCTCAGAAATAAATCTAACATGGTAATATTTCAAAAACATGCAGACTGCACAAAAAGAAATCTCCTTTGCTGAACATTTACCCCAGGTTCTATTATATTATAGGAGAGGACTTATCTACAGTGTTTCGAACATTGAAATCATCAACTTAGATACTTGTACAATTCATTGGAAACCTGGTCTCTTGAAAGGTTAACATAAAATGAATGAAGTGTCAAATTCCCCTCTTCCCCATTGCTCAGCCTTCTCCCAGCAAAATACATGCAGTCCACCTCCAAGGACCTCTGGATTACACAGCGTGCATACACAAAGCCGATTTTCTTCCCACATCACTTATTATTGTGATGTGTTACACAGCCTTCATTAAAATGAACAGAATTCTCACTGTTTATTTCAAGGCAACAGTGAGTACTAAGATGTGCATAGCACTCACTGGCATACACAGCACATGTCTCCTCTCCCTGCCAACAGCACCTCCTGCGCACAATATACACCTCGGAATCTCCCAAGGTGCTGGCAATAATTATTTGCATCCATATTACAAGCACTATAGGTGTTAGCATACTACTGAGCTACAGCTTAATCAATTCAGTATTGCTCAGCTACAGTGTTGGGAAATTTTAAATCCAAACTTGTCTTGTGGTTCCAAGAAAAATTTCATTTTGAATTAAGCGTATAAAATCTCTTAGTCAGAAAGGCCCTTCACAGAGGTGTTGCATGAGTTCTGCCCTGTCATTAGTGACATTGCTGAACAGGGACATTATCCTAGCTAATTAAAATCTAAAGTATCCACTATCCATTAATTAATCACAGTAACGTGAGAGAAGAATCAGCGTTGTGTATGCATACAGCGTAATCCAGAGGCTCTTGAAGGTGAACTGCAAGCACTTTGCCAGAAGACTCAGCAGTGGGTCAGTGGGGCCTTTGACATTTAATTCACGTGGAGGGTTTGTATTTGTTCTGTTTAATTATTTTTTCATCTGTTTAAGTTTCAAATGGTGTAATACAGCTGTTGTTTTAGATTCAGAAAGCCAACCATGTCCTGGGCTGCCTCTGGAGTACCACAGGCAGCAGGTCAGGAGGGGATTCTGCCCCACGCATCCAGGTCTGGGGTCCCCGGCACAGGAAGATCAAAGGACCTGTTGGAGCAAGTTCAGAGGAGAGGTACCAAGTTGATTGGATGGATGGAGCACTGCTCCTATGAGGAAAGGCTGAGAACTGGGTTTGTTAAGCCTGGAAAAGAGAAGGCTTAGGGGTGACCTCATTGTGGCCTTTCAGTACCTGAATGGAGCCTACAGGGAAAAGGGAAAGACAAGGGTGAATAGATTCCAACTGACAGAGAGTAGGCTTAGATTAGATATTAGGAAGAAATTCTTTACTGTGAGGGTGGTGAAGCACTGGAACAACATGCCAAGGGAAGCTGTGGATGCCCCATCCTTGGAAGTGTTCAAGGTCAGTCTGGACGGGGTTTTGAGAAACCTGGTCTACTGGAAGGTGCCCTTGCCCATGGCAGAAGGGTTAGAATGAGCAGTATGGAAGAAGATACCTCACATCATACTTTGGGAACATTTTATTTTCTTAACACATAAGGAAATTAAATAACTTAAGTAAAAATATTATAGTATTATAGTTCAGGCATTGAGATATAATTATGCATATAGTTACATGCTTTATTCGGAAAGTATTTTGCCTTGCTCTCTTTACTTTTTCAAAGGCAGAAATTCAAATTCTTGACCACTTTCCTCCATTTCTTTTGTAACAACTGTATTCAATTTCTCATATATGTTTTTGTGTACTGTGTCTTCTTAAAGACAAGAACAAATAAGATGACTAAATCAGATAAATTAAATTAAAATCTGAAAAACAGCAAAATAGAAGGTTGAAGGCTGATCATTATACCCATAAAACACTGTGCATTCCATACCAAACACACAAAAAATTATCTATTAATCCCATGCAGCAGCAGTTAAAGATAATCTTACAGAAAAATGAGCCCAGGAGCTGGTGATGCAAACTCAAAAGGAGGTCATATCAAACAACAGCTATTTGTTGTTAAACCAAGCAAAACAACAAAATCTCTTGAAATAATCGCCTCTCAGGAATGAGGCCATGAAACAAACAGCTCCTGAGCAATCTCTCAACTTCTCAGATGAAGGTAAAAGCTGTACTAGTTCTAACTGCAGGGATGAAATACACTGTCTCACATAACCATACTGCTGTAAGGCAACACTAATCAATGAGTTAGAGTTTGCACATTCCCTGTGTTTTGGAATAAAAGGGATCATTGGTCTACTGTCCAAACACAGACTAGATTTATCTACTTAACTATAGTTTCTTTCACTATCTAGTAGACTATTTTATCTTAAAAGAAAACACTTTCAGATATCAGGTGCAGATCTGTGGTAGCTCCAGAGTTATTCAGGCCCACACTGCTCTGCAGCATTAATGTCATGTAAGACATTATTTGTTATAAAGCACTGCACTGACAACCTTTGTTCTGAATATTGGGAGTTTCCTGGCTACAACAGAGTTAGCACAATCATTCCTCAGCCTTCTTGGGCATTCTAAAAAGTGTTTCTGCTATTCCATAATCCTGAGAGCTGCTATGTGTGTGAAGTAACTGGAATGCAATAATTTATCACCTGGGCCATTATTGCATAAGCAGAACTAGACAACTGACATTGTTGAACACTGTTGAAAAGATCTCTTATCATTTCAAAGAAGACTGCATAAGGAAATACTACTGGTGAATCTGTACCATGTAGTACTTCCACTTCTGAAAAATTAAAAATCAATACAAATTGGCTTCAAATTTCAAATGTATGCACATTAGACACTCAGGAGTTGTCCTGGTTTTTGTAATATTGTCCATCTACAACAAGGTACAATTTATCCACAGGGTTGTAACAGGAAAAGTTAGTAGAAAAGCCTTAATTATGAAATAAAGTGGGCTTGAGTTAAATAGAACTAAAAAGAGAATTCAGTCTTTATTTTTAAGACTAAGATATATGTGCAAAAGAGGAGATACTATACAGTTCTGTTTCCCAGATACAGGGTGATAAAAAGGAAAGGAACTTGTGTGTATTTCATGCTTTTTGCCTATGAATGTAGTGACAATGTTAAAGGGGAAAAAGGACAAAGAGAACACCTTAGCAAATACTCCTGGTCAAAAGTATAGAAATGTGTGTGCTACGCATGTGATTAAATGAGACAAAATCCAAAAGCTGAGGCGTCCTACATGTAGTATCTCCATCTTTATAACATCTGCCGCTCCCATTATCACATTATTTCCACCTACCATAATCTCTGCTTACTACTTTCTTATCCCTTGATCTGTACTTTCACTTGCAAAAATCCTAACCACATGTTGTTTATCTCAGAAATCATTCTTTATCCTTGATTTCCAAGTCAGAAAAGTATTCCTAAGCTTATTAATTTTCATCTCTGCTAACTCTCTTCTTTCCTGAGCAGCAGTTGACATTGCTCCCTCCACCACAGGAGAGGCCAGGAACCTTAAAACAAGACTAGGTTTCCGTATGTGAGATAAACTGTTTTGCAAAAGCTTTTGCAAAAAAGCTTTTGCAAAACAGCTTTTTTTTTTTTTTCCCCCCACACAGTACCACTGTGGAAGTCTGCCCAAGTGTATACAAAATAGACTAAGCACCTGAACAACTCAGGAGGCCAGAGAAGCAACAGAGATCTCTCAGGTGCCCTGTGCCTATGGAGCCACTCTCCATAGCATTAGGACAATGAAGATGGCCAAAAAAAATGTCTGAGTTCTTATAAAGTCTTGAGAACTGACGTTTTTGGGGGTTTCTTTAAGAAAGAATTCCATACCATCCTTTGCTAGAGCTGAGAGCATACCCACCTACCAACCAGAAGATGTGAAAAAATTTCATTCCCAGCATCCAAGGACCCCTGCAAAGAAGAAAAACTAACACATCCAATAAAAATAGAACTTTTGGTATATTTTTCCACTGAGTATTACAGGAAAAAAGCTTTTTAATTTGCTAGGTATAGTAATAGCTGAGTCTGACTTAGTCTTTGCACTCTAATGCTAAAACACCTTCTGTGCTGTAAAATGCTGCTCTTTTTGAGCCCGTTCTGGGGGCAGAAGTTCTTGCGATTCTATAGAAACAAAAAATCCTAAGGACTCTGTGGAATGATGAATCTTAATTTAACAGATATGCCTTGTAAGCTTTTGCGCCTTCTGTTTTGACTGAAGTTTTTCCTAAGATTCAAAGAGTTTTATTGGCTGTGCAGAGTTTTATCTACGAATTTCAGTGAAATCACTGTTTCACCCTATCAGTGCTCAGCACCGGGGTGGTGGGTCCCAGCTCACACCACTGACCTTGGGGTCAGCTGACCTTGGGCTGGATTACCCCAAGGTCCCTTCAACCCCATTTGTTCTGTGATCCTGTTATCGGGTAACTGGATCTTTCTTTTGTGATCCAAACAGTGCAACACCAGCATGGTGAGGAAAGACTTATAAACATTGCATAGTTTTCTTGGGGTTTTTATATTAAAGAGCAAAACAAGTCATAAAACAACCTCTGACAGGTCACAGATGTGCAGACAGCCCCATGCCTGGGCTCTGAGACAGGGCAGAGAATCACAGAGTGGGTCAGGTTGGAGGGGACCACAGTGGTACGTTTGTTCCAACCTCCCTGCTCAAGCAGGGTCATCCCAGAGCACATGGCCCGGGATTGCATCCAAATGGTTCTGGAATATATCCAGTGAGGAAGGCTCCACAGCCTCTCTGGGCAACCTGTTCCAGTGCTCGATCACTGCACACTGAAGCTCTTTCTCATGTTCAGGTAGAACTATGTATGCACCAGTTTCCCTGTTACCTCTCGTCCTGGTGCTTGGTACCACCAGGAACAACCCAGCTCTATCCTCCTGGCTCCGCCTCCTCCACTTAAATACTTATGTACATGGATGAAGTAGGGTCCATGGGGAAAAGAGCGGGATGAGCAGCTTTGAGCCGTGAGGTGGGATGGCTCGTTTGGCTTTGGGTTCGTGGGGTCAAGTACTGCTGACTGATCAGGCCAGGTAAGAGCCAGCCCTGCTACTGCCCCTCCCGAGGGCCGACGGCCAGCGCCCAGCTCGGGCGGGGCTGGACCCCGAGGTATTCTGCCGGAGGTAGGGCTGCCGGATTCCCTGGATTCCGGCAGCGGAAACAGGGGGACAGGGCGGGAGGGGACGAGGAGCTCGGCGCCGGCACCCCGCCCCCCCCCGAGTACCCATTGGTACAGCCCCGCCCTCCGAGCAATGGAACCTCCCGCGCGCGAGCAGTTTGAATTCGAGCCCCTCCCCGGCGGGTGCGTCACGGGCCGCGCC
>WAAG01018900.1:4475-20870 GCA_013390105.1 Tichodroma muraria | reverse complement strand
GAGCTGTCGTCCGTGTCGTGCTGGTTTGTGTCCTAGAGTGACGTGTAACGAACCACAATAATGTGGCATGAGGGCAGAGCTACGGGGGAGCAAAACTTGCCGGGGATAGCTGGAGGTGTGTGTGTGGAAATAATGCTGCTGGGCGTCTTCCTGAAGGGAATATTTCCACTCTGACATGCCTAGAAAAGGGGAGCTTACCAGACCAAAGAGAAGTCATTCATCTGGTTGAATTCCATGGGCAGAAATGCAGCAGCAAATTAGGGCTAAATAAGTCTGATCCAAACCACTGGACACACCTGTCTTTTGCAGCATGGCAAAGAGAAGGGCTGAGAGCAAAACCAGCAAACCCCTCCTTCTGAATTAGGCATTGCTGGAGAATGTGGCCCAGGAGATAGTTCTGGGTTCTGAGTGAGGCTGAGTGACTTGGCTATTCTTTGAAGCCTTTCATTTTTGCCAGAAATATATGACATAGATGTTCATGACATCTTTAACAAAAGCAGGAAAAGGACGGGCTTGGATGACTAATTTTCAATTTGGCATATGGCAGCAAACTAACTGGTTGTTTCTGTCAGGTGGTACCAAACCTGTGTGAAAGGGCTGGCATTAGCTTCTTGGGCAAGAAGTTCCTGTCAACATCACGCACTGGGGCTTGGGTATTTTTGCCCTTCAAAAGAGACTCCTTTTTCTGCAACTCTTAAGCTATATTAGAGTTTGGAAATACAGGAAAAGTATTAAACAAGTTGTGAATAGGAAAAGTATCTGTATATCCTTCTTTTGCTACTCTCACTGAGAATAATATTGTGTTTTGAAAATCAGATGGGCAGGTTTATAAGCTCCCCACAAAATGAAGGATTTTCAATATTTTTCTTTATTTCCAAACATCAAGAGTGAAAAAACAGACATTTCTTGAAAAAGTGGCTTGAGTTCAAGTTAACCACAATAAATTGAAAATTTCAAAGTAAAATATTTATTCATTTTAAAATTTCCCTAATGTCATTTTTTTTTCAGTTAATTGGATGTGACAATAGCCCAGTGGGCAAACAGGACCACTTTGGAATATACATTTGCCCAAAACTCAAAAAAAAATCAAAGCATAACTATGTTCTTCTGGGAGCTCACTAAGGTGATCCTGGATTCTGGACTGCATTCACAACTCTGTTCTGTATTTGACATTAACAATGTCATTTTAAAATTTAGAACAATGAGAAAAATACTCAGCTGAACTATGTTTTCAATGTTGCAATGACCATCCATTTAGTGGAATTTTTACCAGGTGATCTTGTAAACATTTTTGGCTAAGCTGCATTAATATGTAAATTGGGAATTACTTAGCCACAGGAAATTAAATATGGGGACATATGAACGTGTCATTTTTTTGTGAAGCAAAGTGTTTGTTATTGTAGTTATAAAGCCTGAGAATGTTAAAATAGCCCATATATTTTCCTCTGACAGTCTTGGACTAGACAAATGACATTCACAACCAGGGTATTTTAACTGCTGGACATAAACTTCATGGACTTTGTTGTTTGCAGTACAGCTATTTTAACAAAATAAAACAGCACACAAGGTGTAACCTGTATTCTGTACCTATCAGAGGTAAACTGGGTAGGAAATAACCAGGTGGTTATTACCTTTAATGGTAGGGGAGGGTTAATCTATTAGGACAGTTAATCTGTATTAAAGGAACTTGCTTAGAATTAGTACTAATGAGATGGGGGAACTTGGAAAATTTTCCTGTACATTATATTTCTTAACTGATATTCTCATCCCAGATATTGTTTCTTACCACTATATGAATAGCTTATTAGCAATGGAAAAGAGTGCCTTGCTCCATTGAAGTAACTGAAAAAAATTCCTGACTTCCGCCTCCAATAATTCTAAATTCATAGTTTGGTCATAATTCTGTTTCTGCATTTTGTAATATTTAGGTAGCATATCTTGGATTTTCAACTTATTTCCCCAAACTTAACCCTCTCTTTTCAAGATAATTTTTTATTACTATCACTCATAAATGCCTTGAATTTATAAGGCAACAGAAGAGCACCATGTGCAAATACAAGTTTTGCCCAACCCTATATACAATGATGGTTCAGAGCTTTCTTCTGCTCAGATCATCAGGCTCCCTCTCTTTTCAGACACCAGATATTGCAGAGCTCAGATGCCTGTAGGCTGCCTGCGTAGCCAGACAGGGACTGACAACAGGACAATGCATAACAGGTGCACCACAGAGAGTTATAAATTAACATTAACAGCAGCTCTAACCAGAGGTGACAAGCACAATTTTCCTGAGCCTACCCATATGCATTATAAACTTAGTGTTTACTCTTGGGTTTAGGACAGCCAAAGATTTGTCTGGTTGCAAGATCCAACACTTCCACCTGGGTTTGGCGTCCACTGATAAGGTAGCAATATGCAACAGGATTGTCACTCCAAACTGATTTTATATGCCTTGCTGTCTGACAGTCATTGAGTCATAGAATTATTTAGGTTGGAACAGACCTCGAAGGTCATTGAGTCCAACCATTAACCCAGCACTGCCAGGTCCACTACTGAACCGTATCCCCAAGTGCTACGTCTACTACACATCTTTTAAATTCTTCCACAGATGGTAACCTTGACCAGCCTGATCCAGTGCTTGACAACCTATTTGGTGAAGGAACTTTTTGGTATTTTTTCAGTCCAAACACAAACCTGATGCAACTTGAGGCTATTTTCTCTTATTCTTTTGTTTGGGAGCATTTACCCCCACCTGGCTACAACCTCCTTTCAGATAGTTGTAGAGAGCAGCAAGGTCCCTCTGGCCTTCCTTTTCTTCAGGCTAAACAATGCCATTTATTAAATATGTTGAAGACATAAAAGCATGTTTCTTCTTAATCACATTTTTGTGTAAATATACAAAAGACAGATAAAAAAAGTTATTAAGGGAAGAGAAAATCTCACATCTAGCTCTAGCTAAAGAAATAAAAGTTAATTAATAATTCACAGGAGAACCTGGAAACACAGCTACTTTACATGGACAGTCGTTTATAATGTTTTTTCTATGGTTCATTTTTTGACTCTTGTGGGTTTGGCATTGCTTTTTCACATCTTAACTAATCAAGAAATACTGAATAGCTTTGTGTAGTTGCAATACCTGAAGGAAATAAGGGCTTCTTCTTCAAATTTAAATAAGGAGGCAGTGAAATTAATATGAATTGTTTAGCAGTTTGAAATGTGGGACTGACTTCCTACTATCAGAAGAAAGGTAGATAACTTAGAAAATTATATACTATGTGTTTGCCATGGGTTTATCTGAGCATGTCACGAACTGCTTTTACTGCTGCTTGAAGGAAAATCTGCCATAAACCTCTGACCGTGGAGTTAGACTAAACAGCATGTACTGGGTACTAATACCTCACCTTTGCTTGGAAGTCTCAACCATAACTTTGCCAATGTAAAAGGAAATAGTCGCATTAATACCCTTGGGGGTGCTTCAAGGTTAGTTGAAATTATTGAAAGAAGAAACAACTTCATGAGATTTGATTTCAAGTGACACAAAGAGCAGATTGGACTCAATAGTTAAAATTATAAATCATTACAATATAATATTTAGTCATTGTATGATTCTTCTTTTGCCAATCCTGTAGCTATATGGTGTTCAAGGCTAACCTATGCCCATTTGTCCAGTTTTATTTTAATTTTAAATTTCAAGACCACCTGTACTTTATACCAAAAAATCCAGTTAACCCAGGAGTGCTTTGCTGCCCTGTAAAATATGAAACTTCAAAGTCAGGTAAAAATGCATCTAAGTACACCCACCAAAGCTTGTGTTTGCTCTCAGTCATCCAAATGACACAAAATTGCGTTTGAAATACAGTGTTCTAGCCCATCACCAAGGTTAATGTGTAGACTCATGCCTCGCCTGGTTTCTACCAGATTTCAGATGTGACTGCCTCTACATTCTAAATGATAGGTCCTTTGCATTTCCCAGACATTACAATCAATCACTTCCAGCTCAGCAGCTCACCTCTGCTTTGCAAGCCTGGTCATTCTTGACTCTTAGCTGTGCTGTGGCTTTAATAATCACACCAGCTATCAACTCCTTAGGTAAAAATAACATTGTTAACTGTGGCAAAACAAAATATGATTATTACAGAGAACCAAGAGAGAAAGATCCATCTCAGAAAGAATGTAAACTAAATATCAGTGGTTGTTATATACAGCTGTCACCATTTAATGATTTGGGAACAGATCCTGGCTCTTTTACACAATCTCTTTCTGCTACTCCCCCACACTTCAACTTTTATGTTTTTTTCCACTTTCCAGAGTGCAAAACCACCAATATTTTTTTTTTTTTTTTTTCTGACCCATATTATTTGTCTTTGGTGGAGAGGAAGGACTACTGCTTTTAAAGAATTACATTGAAATCACTGCAGCTATTTCATGATCCCTGATTAAAAACTGTTTATAATTTGTTCAGAGTGGTTCCAAAACAGTTCCTACCTCTGCCAAATTCAGAGAAATCATGAGTGTTTATCTGTATTGATTTTGATCTGGCTCTACTACTTGAATGAAGAAAAGTTCTTGTTTGTGAAAAAAGTCATGTAGAAAATTATTTAAGAGATATGTTCTGAATTCTAATCATACTTGAATACAGCTTTCACAAATAAATCACAACGAAGTGAAATACTCTACTTAAGAAAATCAAGAAAGAATATAGCTGGATTGCACTGCATAACTTGGAAATAAAAGTATCACAGAATATATGGAATATTGTGGACATGGAGAAAATATCGATCGATCAGTTTCTATTTAGCTAAACTGTATTTAACAGTCTGGATCAGAAGTAGATGCAAGGCCAGCAACCAGAAATTTCTGTGTGCCAGTCCTGATGTAACTCTTGGCAGGTAAATTGCCTGTGACTGAGAGAATAGACACTAATTCAAAAGAGCTGTTTGCTCACTTCCCTGGGGTAAGTCTGTTATGTATAGAGAGGAGCAATTAGCATTTTATGTGAGGAGTGGTTTGATGATAAAAATATTCTGTAGGTGATGCTTAATACGAAAGAACTCACAAGCAGATTTGAAGAAAACAGATCCTATGTATAACCAAACATTTGATGTCTAAGAAACATAAACATTTGAATATATGAAAAAAGGTATTTCTGTGGTTTGGCAAGATCTATAAATGAAGTACTGAGAGAAAAAAAAAATGGTGAAGAGTAAGGAAAAAGTTGGGAGAGAAAAGAAAATATATGAAAGAGACTGCATTAATCAGATGGCATTAAAAATCAGGAAATTATCAGAAACATAGGATTGCAGATACTTTATATTTCAGAACAGCTTTCTTTAATATTTATGTGATAAAAAAGCTTTTCAGATGCTTTTGACAGAGGTCATAGTATTTGATAGCATTGGGTCAGGCTGGGATGGAGTTAATTTTCCCCACAGCACCTCTCTTACTGCTGCGCTTTGCATTGGTAGCCAGAAAAGCATTGGTGACACACCAGTGTTGAGCTACTGCTGAGCATGGTGTGCACAGCATCAGCACCACCCCTCAACATTCCCCCTCACCAGTGCCCTTGGGGTGGGCAAGACCCTGGGAGGGGACATAGCCAGGACAGCTGAGCCAAACTGACCAAAGGGATAGTCCACTCCTAGTATGGTGGTGGTGGTGGAGCAGGCCCTGGAGGACCTCATGTTGTAGCAGGATGCCCAAAGGAAGCAGTGGCCCTGTGGAAAAGCCAGGCTGGCTTAGGCTCCCAGCTGGACCTGTGAATCTACACAGAGAGAAGCCCACACTGGAGCAGGTTTGCTGGCAGCACTTATGACCCCACAGAGAACTCAGCCTGGAGCAGCTTGTGAAAAACTGCAGCCCATAGGAAGGAGTAATGTTGGAGA
Organism: Tichodroma muraria; assembly: GCA_013390105.1. Classification (NCBI taxonomy): domain Eukaryota; kingdom Metazoa; phylum Chordata; class Aves; order Passeriformes; family Sittidae; genus Tichodroma; species Tichodroma muraria. The sequence continues at coordinate 14,991 of WAAG01018900.1, read as the reverse complement.
AGTTTGTGGAGGACTGTCTCCTGTGAGAGGGACCCCATGCTGGAACAGGGGAAGAGTGTGGGCAGACCTTCCCTGTGGAGGAAGGAGAGGCAGAGACAACACGGGATGAACTGACCACAACCCCCATTCCCCCTGCACTGCTGGGGAGGACAAAGCAGAGCAATTGGGGGTAAAGTTAAACCTGGGAGATGGGTCAGGTAGGTGTAAGGTATTTTTAAGTTGGTTTTTTCTTTTTAACTTTCTTATTCTCCTGTTCCAATTTGATAGATAATAAATTCAATTAATCTCCCCAAATCATGTCTGTTTTGCCTGTGACCATAACTGCTGAGTGATCTCTCCCTGCCCTTACCTCAACCCTCAAGCTTTTTGTCATATTTTTTGTCCTGCTGAGGAAGGCAGTGACAGAATGGCTTTGGTGGGCACTTGGCATCAAGCCAGGGTCAAACTACCACAACGGTGGCAGTGAGGTCATGATCAAAGTCCCCTGGAGTCAGTTTAGAGGCAACAGTAAGTTTGGGGGATTTTATTTTTCCACTAAGTGTGATTTTTTGCATTTCTTAGCCAAAAAGTCTCATCAGTTCCAAGGTAATTTCACTCTCCATTTCTTCTGCACCAATCACATTGACATGGTTCCACATTGACAAATGCTGCAATGAAACATCAATTTTTTTAACTATTATTTCAGAATATTTAAAGAAAGCACATTTTGAATAAATAGGCAATAGCATTTAATTTAGAAATGTGATTCTTGAAGTTACATTATAAGATGCAATCAAGGAAAATCAAATCAGGCACTTGTGTATGATAAAGTACTAAGAAATCATGGATTTATCCTTAAAATAATTAGTTGTTTGAAATACAGAAATATTTAAATATTTGTTACCTATGTTTACTTTATGCTTTCTGAAAAATATATTTGAATCCCACATTTCCACATTGTTTCAGATTTATGATCCAAATCTTTATTTTCAAAAGCATATTAAAAAGTTATAGTCTAAAATAACTTGATTCTATGATCTTACATTTTAAAATGGCAGATGGTGGTCCTTAGAACGCTTTTCAGAGGGTCTCTGAGTTTCTCACAAACCAAACAAATCAAGAGGTATGCTATAAGTAATTTGCTGGAATTTATTTTTATTTATTTTTAGAAACAGACCAAAAGGTTCTCAAGGCTGTTCTTACTGCTAAAATGAGTATGAGAAATGGACTCTAATTCCCTCATGACTTATGAATTATTGGAGACTCTCTCCCCATAGCAGCATTAATACATCTCAATTTGTGTTGCTACCTACCATCCATGTAGCCAGGCCTGTAGCTTTTTTTTAAAATTACAAAGCTTATTCCCCACCCTCGTAACTCAGTTGTAATGAAAACTGAAAAAAACTAGGTGATTATAAAGTATCCCCAATTCACTATTTTAGATAAAATCTACCATTATTCTGCTTCAGTGTAGTGTTTTCTTTGTAGTCATATTTTAACCAATGTTATCCATAGCTTTCCTTGAAAAAAATATAAGTCAAAGCCTGTTAGAAAAAAAGGAGCCATTAAGATATAAGGACAGAAGAAAAGCTTTCTGAGGCTTTTTCTAAAGGAAGTAAAAGCACAGTTAGAAAACTTACAGCCTTACCCCTTTTTATTCTTGAACCTCATTAAATCTGCAGGGCACCCAAATCCTATATCCATCCTTCCTAAAAGCAACATGTGTGCTACCAATCAACTTGGAAGATGGGTTTCAAACACTAAACTTTTCTAATGCAAAAGGTTTCATTAAGGAAACTTTCCAGTTTAACTATCCCTGAGGCTCTCTGGCAATCACGTTCCTAAGGACAGAGACTGCCTCTCTTGGGATTGAAGTCCCTTCACAGTGGTGGCCCCAGTGACCCAACTGGTGCCCTGCTTGGCTCCCCACACACCTTCACTCACACAGCCAGACCAGTTTCTGTACTGGTTCAACCCCAGGGTTCCCAGAACAGAGTCTCAGATGATTTGCTCAATAAAGTTTATTAACAGTGCTGTAACACAGAAACAACTCAAGCTGGTACCTCCAAGGAGGGACCCCAAGCAAAGAAACCTCAGGGCTTTTATATCCTTGCAGTCCAAGCAAGTCAAGGAAAGCAGTGCCATGGAAAGGCCTCTGGGGACCCTGGTTGATGGCAAGTTGAACACGAGTCAGCAGTGCCCTGGCAGCCAGGACGGCCAACCCTGGGGCCAACATGCACAGCATCTACAGCCAGGCAAGAGAGGGGATTGTCCTGCTCCTCTTTGCTCTCACCTTGGAACGGCCTCACCTTGAGTTCTGGGGCAATTTTGGGCACCACAGTATAAGGCATTAAGCTGTTAGAGCCTGTGCAAGGAAGGCCATAAGGACAGTGACGGGTATAGAGGCAAAGCCATTGGAAGAGTGGCTGGGGTGACTTGGTTTGTCCAGCCTGCAGAAGAGAAAACTGAAAGGAGAACTCATTGAAGCCTGCAGCTTTCTTGAGAGGTGAAGCAGAGGTCCAGGCACTGACCTCTTCTCTCTGGTGACCAGTGACAGGACCTGAGGGAATGTCTGAAGTTGTGTCAGGGGAGATTTAAGTTGGATTTTAGGAAAAAAATTCTTCACCCAGAGGGTGGTTGGGCACCAGAACAGGCTTCTCAGAGAAGTGGTCATAGCACCAAGCCTGACAGAGTTCAAGAAGTGTTTGGACAGTGCTCTCAGGCACACGGTATGAATTTTGGGGTCTCTTTTGCAGGGCCAGAAGCTGGACTTAATGATCCCCGTGGGTCCCTTACAAATCAGGACATGCTGTAATTCTATAGTATGAACAATGTCAGTTTCTTTGTGTCAAGCTGTCCGGCAGTGTAGGAATAACTGAATGCCGGACTATAACTGCTGTAAATAAAGTAAGCAGGTGGTAAACACAGCACAATTTTACTGTTTTTCATTTGGTTGATGAATCTTGTTCTTCCTTCTTTTAATTCTCTAGTCTTTATTAAACAAGGCCTAATTTTAATTGTACTTCTGTTTTCCTTCTAATCTTTACTTTTAATTTTGAAAGAAACAAGCAAAGCTAAAATGCATTGTTATCCTGCTGGAATGCAATTTTCTGTTGCTATGGGCAACAAAGCTCTGTTTACCTAATGGGTTGTTTTGCTACAAAGGGGAAAAATATCCCCTGGGGAGCAATAGAGATTGTGTCCTCTACTGCCACATCTTTTGATTAACAGAGGCAGAGAAGCTTCCAGAGGTTTATGAGCTTCAATTCTCAGAAGGGGTTAATTTGTTCTCCATTCTCTTCTTTCCATCTTCCATTTCCTCACAATGAGCATATACAAGTTTCTTCTTGTAGTGCTGCATGTTTCATCACAATGCAGAGCTGTCACTGATGGCTTTACTGACTGGTGTATTTTCCTATTATACTGTTTCTCTAAGAAGGTTACTAATGAGAACAGAAGATGGCACAATATTAATTCATTGTAACAATGGGAATGAGACACAGCACATTGTCTTCCCATTGTCTTGAAAATGTGATGGGTAGAAGGAGGCCAAAAATAGGTTGAAATGTCCCATGACAATGTGCTGAGCAGAATGAGCAACAAGAAATCATACATTACACTTCATACTGCTCTTGAAGCCAACAGTGGCAGTGTTGTGGAGAGGTGACACACCAACCATTTGCTCTTAGGCTATGGTTATGACTGTGACTTATAGCAGCTTAGCAACTTATATCTTCACAGCTGTGCTACCTTCCTGGCCTTTTTGACATGCTTTTCATTCTCTCATTTATGAAATAGGATGTGTTTTGTCTCTCTGACAGCTGTATAAACCAGCCCATTTTGCTCCACAAGTAGAAGGAATCAGGAGCAAGAACTGAGTCAGACCTGGAATTTCAGCAGATAATGAGCAACAGCTTCAACCACTGAGATTTCCTTTGCTTGGTTATCAGCAAAATCACAGCTAGTATCAACAATTAGATTTGTTTTATCTTTGCCATCACTGCAATAGCAGCAAAGCTATATCTGCAAAGGGGTTTGTTGATGTTTTGATTACCCAGTATGTAAATCTAGGTCTTCACAGTGACTTGGCTTTGTAGCTCCACTCTGCAGTTTGTAGTTGCAGGTTTCCAGCTATGCAGCTTGAGTGCAGAGCAGGAATGAAAAAGTATAGAAGCAGAAGTTACCTGACATGCCTAAGGGCTCTTTCAAACTGGGGCATTAGGACACTGTCTCATACCTCTCTTAACACAGAGGCATGGAAGCCTGGTGTTTTGTTTGATCTACAGATCCTGTAACCCAGTAAAATAGGCTGAGGCTTTCTATAAACTGCTATATATCTTTAATTTTTAAATTTGCTTTTTTTGGTATAGAAGAGTGATTTTTTTCATATTACTGTCCTTTCAATAATTTTTTTGAAGGATTCTCACTTTTTAACAGCACTACTCCTTTGGTCTGGATTTCACGGTGCCTTTTTTTCTGAAGACTATTAGAACTATCATCTGTTTATTTTTCACAGTAGTTCCATGATAGGATTCTCATTATTTTTATTGTATTTATAATTGTTCATACTTCTCACACAGAGTTAATGATTAACCGGCTAGTGCAGAGAACAGAATGGAGGAAATCAATATTAAATCAGAGGAGTAAAATAATCTGGGTAGCTCACAAAACCTGCAAAGGAGAGCATTGACTCGGATGACATGATGATTTAATAGCACAGTTTAATAGCACAGAAAGAAGGCATGGCTTATAGCTTCTTGCCCCACATCCAATTTGCAGTGTTAGAATGCTGTGGCTTTGTCTTCTGAAACTGGAGCACACTGCTGCTGCTGAGGATGGTGTTCTCAGTGCTGGTCTGAAAGAAATGCTTAGCAGTTGTTACTGAGCTGAAAACCAACAGCTCCTCTAACCTCCTCTAACCCCATAAAAGGAAGCTTAATTTCTGCCCTCTGTGTGTCCTCAGACCAGGCCAGTTCCTAGAATACATCCAAGTAGTTGTGATTATGTTGATGTTATGCTTGACCTCACACTCAAGAAGCTGAAAGCACAAATAATCCAGGTTTGCACAAGAAAAATCACTTCGTCTTACTCCCTGGTCCCAAAATAAAGGACTGCATTTAGTACCCCTACCAGCAGGCTACAGGAATGCTGAATCATCTTCATATTTTCCCAATATTAGAAGAATTTACAAACTAGATTTATGCAGGAAAAAAGTAGACTGGAATATATAATCAATTAAAAATGTCCTCCTGTTCTATAACCAAAAATACAATTCACACACACATCTCACTGTCCCAAAAACTCAAAAATATGCTGTCATAATAAAAATAAAATTATATTTAAAAGTCTTTAAGATGTTCAAGTATTAGCAGTGTCAGAGTGCATGGAAAGAGGTTATTTTTGAAAAGTTTATCAGATTTTCATGATGGAAGAAAGTAATCATAGAAGAATAAAAGTTCTCAGGAAAATCAATATATATGACCAAGCCATTCCCATAGAGCTATCACCTGTGACAAATTTTGCATCACAGGTTTCAAGCTACTTTTTAGCAACTTTGCAACTATTTTAGCAACTTTTGTGGCTATTGATAAAGCAAGAAAGATCATAGCCCTTTAGATTTTCAAGATTACCTCTTAGAGGTTGTCATTACTGCTTAAAATACAATGCTGTGAACATGGTGAACATGGGTGTTCCAGTAATAGAAGTGGATTACTCTTACAGAAAAATGCACTCCTCGATTTTCAAGATTTGATTGAGAAGGGCTTCTTTTGGGGAGAAGGAAACAGTATTGTTTAATTGCTTGGGTCTTTTAAAACTCAGAAAAAAGAGTGCTTTTTATTTCTGTTAAACTTTACATATGGACCTCTACAGTGGTGAAACAAAAGATTGTCCATAAATATTCCAGCAATATCAGACCATGTTAGGAATTTTGGATGTCTGTTTTGGTGTAATCCCCTTTTGTGTCATGATACCAACAACACATAACAATTCTAACAAATACTACCCCTAAAACTTCTCAGATGCCGCAGAACAAGAAGTCACACATATCAAATATTAACTATCAGGAATGATGTGGTGGCTTACATTTTCTCTTTTCCAAAATATGAATTCTGTTATCTCTTCTTATCTCAGAAGTATCAGAATGACTTAGTCTAGATCTGTTCATTTTCAGTGAGTCTCTGAAGTATGTGCAGTCAGGATGCTGCTGCCCACTGCCAAAAGCAGCAGATAGAGATTTCGGCTCTCCAAGGGCTCTTTGCCAACACAGAGAGGAGCTGTATTTTCCTCTTAGTCCTACCTCATAGTGCTACCAACTCCACACGTTGTATGGATGCAGGAACTTTTTTATATAGGTCTTCACTGTAGAGCACGATTCTTCAGTATGTGACACTTTTATTCTAAGGCTTTCGCATAGAAGGAATTTTAAGTTATTTCCCTTCATGCATTAAATATGAGATTTGTGAGTCTTTCTTCACGAAAATCCGAGACAGTCAGGGAAGTTTTGACAATTCAGCTGTGTAATGTCTGTTCCTTATGTTTCTGTGAGTGCTTCTTATACCTTTAGCACTGAGGATGACTCACCACCCGCACACAGCTGGAGTGAGAAAAACAGTTACAGCCAGGGGACAAAAAAAAGAATGAAAAATCAGCTTTTCACCCTGCCCAGCTGCAGGGCTGTTCTGTGCTCACATGGCATGCACAGCTATTTGACAGGGCTTTTAATGTGGCGTGTGGCTGTGGCAGACATAACAGATCATGACATGCTGTCACATTGAAGCCAGTGACCTGTATAACAAGGTCTGTGTCAGGGACCTGAGTGCAGACACTGCCTCTCCAGAAGTTTGGCCAGTGATGTTGGAGGTCAGCTCTGATACGGAGCAGCTGTGTAAACTTGCTGGCTTGTTTGAGAAAGAGGTCTATTGGCCCTTTCCTTAGGAACTGCATTTAAGTTCAGAACCTGTCCTGGTCCTTGCCTGAGTTACACTTCAAACGTGCCTTGGATTTGCTGAGCTTGACCCTGGTCCTCTGAGCTGACTTCCCAGACAAGTCTTAGACCTGATTCATTGCCATGGCCTTCTCTGGTCACCCGGACTCTGGGCTGAGCGCAGCTGCATGTCACCTACAGTGCAGTGGGACTGGTCTTGCTTGGTGAGGCCACTGCCCTGCAGACAAAGGTAGCACGTCCCCACCCCTTGCTGCTGCCTGTCTGTTCCTTTCCACGTGCTGCTCAAGGCTGCAAGGAAAAAAAAATGGGAAAAAAAAAGAAAGGAAAATCTTTTAAAATTAAATCCTGAGCTATCTGTATTGGAGATAACAGGGACCTGAAATAAGGACTGAGATCTCACAGTTCAATATTATTTGATTAAGGTGGCAAATAACTGCATAAAAATTTAAAATAATGTTCCATGATGACTTCTTAGCTAATGCTCAGAGGTCATGGAGCGTGTTTGAGATAAAGTGATGTTTTCTGGAAAATGTCTCCAAATTATCAGGAGCAGCTAAAACCGTATATATATTTATACATATATATATATATATATGTATTTTAAGCTTTTCATTACATTATTTTCAGTAAGAGTGACTTTGGCTTTTCCTCTGTATCTTCAAAGTATTAATGACATACCAGAAATCTTGCAATGAAGTGATAAAATGAGTACTTTGAAGCTTTTCCAAATCAACACTGACTTAGAACGTGAACACTAAATTTCTCATCCAAATCTGATCCAATATTTCTCCCCACAAAAATCAGAAGGAAGATTAAGATGAGCAGATTAATATTAAATATTCCTCAATAAGAAGCACTCATATATTTTATATATTCATTTGTGCAATTTTTTAATGTAAAATTTAGCATTTGTACATAAAGTCAGGACCTGTATAACTGATTTTTTATAACTGTATGTCCCATACTGGACTTGATTCTGAGGATAAGAATCTGTTTGCCAAGATCAAAGAGAGGACTTGACTTATCCTCTGACAATAGAAGAAAATTGTGGAAAATAAATCTCTAGCTTTCAGATGGTTATTTAAGGTTCATCTAGATTCTCCACAGACTTTGAATTATTTTCATGGCTTTTGTGTTAACATTTATATTATGTTTTTATTGTTATTATTTCACTACTGTCATTATTAGTAATTGAATGCAACTGACAGTGGAAAAAAATGCAGTCACATCAATCTGAAAAATCAGTGAATTAAAATCTGTTCTAAAAGACATTTCAGCAGAGATAGACAGTTGCACTAGGTCATGTATTGCACACAAACAAATTAAAATATTAATTAAAAATAATAAAATCCAACAAATCATTCCAAAGAAAAGAAACATCAGAATTAGTTATATTTGTAGCTTTAATTTGATCCTTTCATGTATAGACAGTCTTTACAATGTGAAACAAAAAGAAATCATAGCTCTTCCAATGGGATTCTTCCCTTATTCAAGGCACCAAATGAACAATAAGTTATTCAACACTTTGCTTGTATTGTTTATATACCTTACTACTGTACTATTGTTGTATTATTTGAACACATGTCCAAAAGCAAAATCTTTCATTTCTTTGGTAGTCTGGTATCTGAGTGCATTATTAATGCCAAATGGCTCATTTCACCTGCCCCCAAAGGTAGATGGATTGTTGCACTGGTCAAGAAATACCCATCAATTCCATTTTTATAAGAAAATGTCCCAAACACTGGGGAGTATGAGCTGACAAGTACACCTAGTTCAAGGGTCAGATAAGGCATCTGCAAAACACAGAATAGCTTCCTCTATTTTACCACATGTCAGTCTGCTTGTCTCCATCACTCACCCAGGGAAATTACTATCTCATAGCAAAAGGGACCAATCTGCTCATCAGTATAATGAGGAATGTCAGCACAGTTTCTTGTCTTTTTTCATCATTGTTTTTCATTTTCGTCTACCTTGACCTGGATTGAGAAGCTTCAAATACTTGTTTGGCAAAAATCACCTGGCCCAGTTAAGCTCATCCAGGCACAGAAATAAGTGAACTGAGAAATAAGTTTGTCACTATGATCAGTGGTGCAGTGATTTCCAATTCCAGGACTAAGTATGCCTCCCTGCAGTTTGTAGGAGGGAATAGACTCTGTCTGTCTGACAAAGAGCTTGACATTTTCAGGAATTTGGACTAAGATGGATAGATGGATTCTCTTCTAATTGTGGAGAGAGACAGTAATGAATATTTATGCTTTATTACAGAATTACTGGAGGATTTGAAAAGGAATTATCTTTTCTCTGACCCAAAGATCTGCTAGGACAAGAGCCCTGAACAAAGCATTATACACCAAAAAGGTGTACCTTTATGCCTCAGACAGGCTACATTTTCTTTCAATGTCTTTTTTTTTCTCTCTGTAACAGATGGATTTAACTTTTTGCCTTCCCACAAGAATACCTTCATTTGGATACTTGAATTTGGACAACTTCCAGGCCTGAGATACAGATACTCACCCCTTTGAATGGTAAAGAGGCAAAGGAGGAAGAGACATGGTGAAGGCAGCAACTTTTTATGATCCACAGGCTCCTTGAGAGATGACCAGAGGGCAGTCAGAAGTTCTTCAGAACATGTGTGCCACAGTTCCTCATCTGCATGCGCTTGCACACGGAGTGGGAGAGTTTTTCTTCATTCAGGGCATCTGTGGTCTTCATATCAAGTGAAATCCTTGCAAATGGATCTCAGCATTCCCACTCAGAAATAATGACTCCACGCAGCTGTGCCTCAGCAGCTGCACGCTATGGATCCCTGCACACCTGTAGCCCCCAGCCAGGTTTGGAATAGATATCCTGCCTTCCACCTTAATCCTGAGCTAAGGCAGCAACACTACTCTGCTGCTTTTCACTAGATCCTTACCAAGCTTCTGGGATTCTTGCTAGCTTTTGGTGTTCGATAGCAGACCTAAAATAAATTTTTAAAAGACTGCCAAGACATTGATCATGGTGGAGCTTCCTTCAGTAACTTCCAAGATACATTGAAAAAAATGGAGTGGAATATAGAATAACCCAATATTTTACATCCAATTTATAACTTTCAATGCACAGGGTGTTGGGTTTTTTTAATTAAAAAGAAAATTAAATCACCATTAATCACAGCCTCCTCCACACAGAAGATACAGCCTAATGTATGTTTTCTACAGATTAATTAAAACTACTGACAGTTCTGTTCATTGCTTTGTTTTTTGTTTAATGGTAGATAAGATTAATACATATTTTGGAGTTATCCATAAGAATGAACGTCTTTTTTCAGACACACTGTAGAAATTTATCAGAACCCCTCTCTACAAATATATATAGTCAAATATTTTATATAGCTATACTATACTAACTATTACTATATATAAAACTATATTTATTTATATATTTATATATATAATAATATGTCTCTGTAGATATAATATTTTCCTTGAATAATCTTCCTCAAATTTTTACTTAAACGTAATATCTGTGTTGCAATACTAGTAATGGGAGAAGGGAATAAAGCATAATTGTAGTGGTTTAGCCTGATTGGCCAATGTGTAATATTGACACTTG
>WAAG01018897.1:1356-15754 GCA_013390105.1 Tichodroma muraria | reverse complement strand
TTTTTTCCTACTGTCATTATCTTTTGCTCTGCTTGTCTTTCCTGATAGGGTACTTTGCTTGTTCCTGATTGTGTGATACTGATGCAACATTTTTGTGGATGTTCAGCCTCCTGATGGGCCTGGGTGATGTCTGGAAAGCCTGTCCCTCAGGCCACTCTGCCCCTTATTCTGCTGAAAGAAAGTCATTCCTTACAGCTCTCTTCCTCATATATGACCACCAGTCCTGTGGCACCATTACCCCCAAACTATCAACATTTAGCAAGTAGAAGGGAGGGAAATTTTCCAGTGGTCCAGCCAAGTAAATGCTTATGAGGACACAGAGCATACACAGCACCTCTGTGTATACACAGAGGAGATGATCTAAAAGTTTCCTGATACTGTAGTAGAGCTACTAAATGGAAATTGACAGAATGTGAAGAACATTATCATGGAAACGTCAGCAAGCAGACTAGCCTGTGGGAAAACATATAAGAAAACAAGAAAAGGAAAAAAGAGACCCTCTCCACATTTGAAAATTTGGATGAAGTGCTAAGCTGCAGGGGTTGGTTCTTGAACCAAATGTCAGTGCTTTGGGGTCAGTGACCTTACCTCTACAGTACTTCATTGGTAGTGTGATAGATAATTTATAGCATTAAAAAATGCTGGAAGGACATACTCTTTCATGGAACATATGGTTTGGATTTGTACTGTCCATTATTCTTATTTCTGACATCTATAACAAGTCTATATAAATTTGTTACCAAATTGCTATTTTCTAATAGATATACAAAGTTTCCATTATTTGATGATATTATTGTCACAGGGGTACATATGTCAAGCCCAAAAGCTCCTATGAAATGTATGAGTATGTGCCAGGATTTCATTTGACATACAGACTTTAATTTTAAATACAATCTTATAAGCAATAAAGTTTCACCATTTCAGCTTGAATTCCTTGTAAAAATAGCCTTTTGTTTTTTTCCTTCTTTTAAATAAAATTGACACTGACAGCATATTGGCAAGGTTAAAACAGTACTGTTATTACAAGCATTTAATCCCAATAAAAAGGAAATAATGCCTTTTTTTTTAGTATTCCTTTGAAGCATTACTGCCTGATTACTTCATAATATCTTTATCTCTTAGTTATTCCTTGCCAAGACTGTGTTTCACTCCTCTGTCTGTGAAGAATGTCATTTTCTCCCCAGATAGAAACGGAAATTCTTTCAGTGGCTGTGAAATTCTTTCTTATTTCTGATACTCTTACAAGGATCTCCAACAGTGATTTCTCATGGGAAATGGGTTTTAATTACTACCATAATTTGCATTGACATTGCAACAATCTGTAAGCTTGTTTCCGTTGTTTGGCCAAATGTGATTGTTTGCATAAGCAATAACTTGCCATTTCCTTCATGCTGGCGACACTGAGTTCCTGTGACCTGGAGAAATTAGTGCATCATCTGCTCCCTCATAAGTCAATGGGGGTTTGCCTTCAACTTGCATGGGAAAATAATAAGGTTCCAGGTAAGAAATTGCTGAATTAGCTGTTTTTTACACCTTTTTCTTTACAGAAAGCTAATCCTTTCATGAGATTCAAGAAAAATCATGAAAAACCTTTTGTTTCTTTCATTATACTATCCTAGCAGCCAAGGGTCACTGCTGAAATGTTATGTCTGCTAGAGACTGCCAAGGTTTGTCATTAAGCACGATTACTTGGGAATGTTCCAAACATTAATACTTTTATATTTGAGATAATGATATTTTCAGTCAAGCAATATGCAATTTTTGCCAAACCCAAGCTATGCAAATGCAACTTCTCTTTGGTCATATTGGCAGGACCTGTATTGCGTGGCAGGTGTCCTCCACAGCTTTGGTCTCCTGAGAGATTGCTCTGGGGCCCTTCTGGAACATTTTGAGGTTCCCTCTTGACTTTGAGCCTGGGTTTCCTCTGCAGAACTAGCTAGGATTGTCTGGAAATGATGCACATCTGAGTCTTGTCCCAGCAGGAGAAACACTCCTGGATCCCACACTGTGGAGGAAGAATTTATCATTGCCTATTCCCATTATTCTTCCTCTCTGTTCATTTTGTGACAAACCATAACAAAACAACTAGCAAATGTTCAGTCTTGCCATTGTTTGTAGAGTATATTTCAAACATAATTTGTTATTTTCACTTTTCAAAAATCAAGGTCTGTGACATGGCAATTCTCCTATTTTCACACCACACATTAACTCTAGCTTCACCTGTGCAACACATTGAAAACAATCACTCATCCTACTGCCACTGGAGATCAGCAATTCCCCATCAACACAGAAGGCAAACAAGGATGGTCTGTGTCTTGGTTAAAAGGAAAGGTGCCTGCCAAGGGAGTTGGGAACCTCCCTTGGAATGGAAAATATTACACCCCCCATCCTCTTAATTACTATAACTTTAAAATTACTGGGCTTTCAGGCAAAGAAATGGTAAATGGAACAACAGCTCTTTACTAGAATATATATATATATATATATGAAAACAAGGCAAACAAACAACAACAAAAAACAACAACAACAAAACTAACCAGAAACCCAGCCAGAGCCTTCTCTCGACTGCAGGCACTTTCCCCTTTGGTGCAGTTCCAGTCACGGCCGGCGGGGGCGCTGCTGGCTCCTGGCCGGGCAGGCTTGGTGCAATGATTCCCCCGCGGCTGCAGGGGGCGCTGTGGCGCGAGCGCCGCCACCTCAGTCCCATGGACAATGGCGGCAGTGATAGAAAAGAGGATTCCTTTACAAACTCCTGGGGAGCAGCAGATCCTGCTGCCCCTCCGGATGGCGAAATAGGCTGTAGCAGGCGCCTCAGAAGCAGGGAGCTGGAGCAGCAGAGGCGGGCCCACCCAGGGTCACAAAATGTAGCAAAAACTCTGAAGCCCAGTGGGCGTCAGGTTGAAGTGTAGCCAGAAAAGCCTGAAGCAGTGGCAGAGTACAGCGGCCGGGCTCCCACACGCAGCCGGGAGAGGCTCCTTCAGCGGTGGGGGAGGGGTTGGGGTCCTGGGTTTTCCCCTTAGGCACCTGAGCAGATGGTGAGGGTCCTTTCCAGTGAGATCAGGTGTTGATCAGGTCCCGGTTCAATGACCGCTCTTACAAGCAAAGGCTCACCCACGGTAGGAGAAGCAGTAAAGGGCTCAACTCTGCCATGGCAGGGAATTCCCCCCACAGCAGCAGCCAGGCACCAAGACCACGACCGTCTCACCTCCGATCCCAAAAGCGAGAGAGAGGGAGAGAGCTGAGCCCAGCCTCTCACCCACCCAGTCAAAATGTCACCGTATTTCTGCATTTCCCAAGATGCTACGAGTCTCCCAGCTAAGAGACTGCAGCCAGATGCACTCTTACCCCCATCTGAGCCACATCTTTTGTCTCTCTTAAGTATCCATCATATCTATCATTCCCATCTCTTAGGGAACAGATGGGAGAAAATTCCTTGAGACAAAGAAAAAAGAAAAAAAAAAGAAAAATCCTAACCTCCAACAGTCTGCTCCTACGTTTGACAAATCTGTATCTTCTACTAGTAAAAATACTTTGTGCATATAAGCTACATTTCATGCAAAGATCCCTGTTCCATTACAAAGGCTGGATTATCATCATCCTTGTTTTACAAATGGCCTGCCAGCATAACAATGAAAACTGTTATATCGTTCCTTCTGCTAGATCTTTTTAATCACTAGTGGCCAGGGCTGAGCTTAAAATTAAACTCTCATGCCAAGTATCAAACTAGTATTTAACCCTTCTCATTGTCCCCTGGTGATGTTTCATGGAAGTAATAGCAATGAGCTTGAACAGGTTGCTGACTGCTGCATATTTGTAAAAGAACATCCCTAAGAACAGTGAACATTCCACTCTGCCAACAGTTTGAGCTGTTCCTGGAGTAAAGCAGGACTTATCTAGTAGGTTCCCCTCAGGAAGCTGTAAAACCAGATAAGTACAGCTATAAACATAGGGTGATATCAAGAAAGAAGAAATTGGTCCACAGCATTTATGATTACAAAGCAGACAGTCTTTCCTTTAGGATACAGATTGTTGGAGGCAAGTCTGTAAGTCTTTTCATTCTGTATGTGCACTGGAAGGTTTTCAAATCCTTTCATGGACACAAGACAAAACAGTTGGTAAGAAATTCACACTTCCAGTCAGGTCATAGAAGGCTAATCTGTGGCAAGAGAGCAAGGCAGTACAATTTGCAGCCTGGAAGGCACTGGAGGAGCAGAAGAAGAGAGCAAGAGTAAAGTCCAGAGCAGAGCCAAGTAAATCCAGGGATGAGTGAGATATTTTTATTGCCTCCTCAGGCCTTCAGAAAGTCGCAGATGCTGGTTCAGGCTCCTTCTAGTCAACAGGGAACACCTGCAAGTGCAGTCCCTTCTCCGTGCTGATGAGGACAGTCCATGCCTATGTAACTCTCTGCTATACACACTCAACAGCAACATAATTTGGAATATATTTTTCAGGGACTCTAACTTCATTCAGGAATGGAACAGAAACCCCTGAAATAGATCTGACTGGAATTTTGGTCCAAAAGGATTTGTTAGATCAACAAGCCTAACTTCTGCTAGTACATAAGCTAGAGAATGTCACAAATATGTTTCTATTCTTTAGGATCAAAGACTGATTAAACTAGAAAATTTCAGGTAGCTTAATAGTCAAAGCTATGAGCAAAGAATAGGGTAGGCTGAGATTCCCAGTATCTACAAACCCAAGAGATATGGCAAAAGAGCTCTAGCATGAGAAATTTGAGGCAACTCCTCACCCCCACAGAACCTCTCTCAAAATGAGAGGTAGGAATTCCTTCCTAACCAAAATTTGTGGATTGGTGTTAATCTGATGAGCAAGAAGTGAGGGTTCAGGCTGAGAAACCTCAATACCATCTTAAAGCATGTGTGCCTCTTCTGCATTCCCATTGCTAGCTGTAGTTGATCTCTCAGGCTTCAGGAGAAGGCAAAACCTCTCCACAAGCTCTGAAAAGAGTGTAATTGCCATTTGGACTCTGAGAGGAAAAATCCCTTCTCCATATATTTGCAGAGATTGTGAACTATCTTACAATGAGCTGGAAAAGGCTTGAATGAAGTACAAGCAAGACTGAGAAGTCCCACAGCCAATGCAAAGAGGGGGTGAGTATGGTTTCACATACTCATTAGCCTGTCACAGGCTAGCTAATCTCCAAGAAGCTGTGACAAAACATGTATTTTTCAAAGTCTGTAGTCCTTTGTTGATAGTGCAGCATTAACTTTGCCTGTTACTGTCAGGCAAAGCACTATTTGTCAGCAATGATGGTGTTATTTTAATGTTACAGGGACAGTCATGGCAAAAGATAATGGAAAGAGGGCTGTCAATTATAAAACCCATCCTCTACTTTTGCTTCTTCCCACCTGTGTGACCTGCTTGCCTTGTCCTGGGAAACTTCTTGTGAAACAGACAGGCCTCCTTCTCTCTTCAGCAAAATCTTTGCAGTGCTAGTTATCTGCTTTACAGCAGAGCCATGTGGATGTTTATGGCAATAGCAGTGGTATTAAATGCAAGAGAAAATTACAGAAAAGACAGATTTTTGCTTCCGGGCCTTGTTCAACTCCTTTGCCGGTACTTCCAGTTGGGCAAGTTATCTGTCATTTGTACATGCTGAGTTACTCCTTGGCACTGGTTGTATAGTTTTTAACTTTTCTTAATGATTCTACAAGCCTGTGAACAGATGTATTTTAAGTATTACCCAGTTTTTCCAGTTCACTTGGAATGTAGCAGTAACCTCATCAAAAGTGGGTAGACTCTTGAAGTACTGACAGAGACATATTTCCCTTCTATCTTTCTCCAGATTCATAGGCATTTTTTCATATGCACTTCAATTATAGCAATAAAAATATCAATTGGATATGCATACATTTCACCAGCATGCATGGTGGATGCCCCCTGTCTGGGTCAATGCATGTAACAGTTTGTCTCCCATGTAATTCATTCAATTCAGCTGAGTCTGAGGAATCACACATACAAATTCTAATAGAAATGCACAATATATGTTCCTAAAAATATTAATCTCGAGAGGAGTAACCAATAACTAAACACTGGGAATAACAGAAAAAATTCCTATATTTTGTAAATTCAGAGGGGTAAGAGGTATGAAATACATGTCTTTGTCTGTAAAAAATACATTGCACTCTCTTGTGTGTGATGGCAATTTCAGGCTACATGGCTGTTAGTTAACCTGGCTGTTAGTTTTCCACAGCTGTGTGAAAGTGCCTAATAAGATGCTTATCCCCTTATAAACCCAGACTTCAGTAATTTAAAATCCTAACACTTTTTTATTGTAGCTCAATCTAGCAGTTCACTATTTTGGCCTCAGAGGAGTCAGAGAAAAGCTCTCACAGAAGGATACAAAACCCCAAACTAAATTTCTGCGTTTGTATCCAGCTCATGGAGTTTTATTAGCTACCTGTCTTTGCATGGGTAGCCACCATCCTTCTGTGGCAGCCCAGGACAGAGGCCTGCTGCAGGGACACCACGCTGCCTGTGCTGTGGTTGGTCCTCAGAAGGTGCTGTAAGCCATACCCAGCAGCTGGCAGGCGGGAAGCAGAATCTCTGTGGATGAGTGACGTAAATGCTGTGAGATGGGCAGAGCAACTATTTCCATAAACTTACACAGCAAGTGGCTGTTTGAGTAGGGAGCAGAGGTGGGTCTTCCCTTACTCTGCATCCCAACAAGCATCTCCCACAAGTGTGTGTGCATTTCTTCTGTGTGGAACTCACTTCTTTCTGCTCAATTTTTTCAAAGCTTTTCAGCATATTCTTACTTTGAATTCACCTAGCATCAATTTCCAGCATTTCTACTCTGCTATGCCTTCATCTTCAAGGCATTCTGTTGCCAGCTCTACTGGCATTCTCCTGGGTATTCTATATTTTCACCTCCTTTGGGTCCCCAGCAGCTGTTGGACTAGTGAAAAAAAGGGAAGTAAAATATTGGCCAACAGTGTAAGTAGGGAAAAGAATGATCAAAATACCTTGGAAATCTGGGTAGAATTATTTCATGTGCACAAAGGATCTTATTTTGATTTTTCTGTTTTAAACACATCTGGACTTTAGAAGGATGAGAGGTCTGAGTCCTTCTCTGCAAAATCAAGTGAAGTTGAAAAACAGATCCAGATACCAGTGGCTGTGTGGCTCAAGGACTGATAGCTATAAGCACTGAATTTACATTGAAGTCCTTCCTTGAAGCCTGTTTCTGCCTAGAAATGATCTAATGCCATTATAGTCTGTTGGCTCACAGGCATACTGTCTCTGGAGTGCAGGAAATAAAACCTGGTGATGTTTGTTCAAGTTTTGGAGAGTGCTCACAGTCACTATTTCATGCCTTTTCAATAACTTCATTGGAGAGAACAAGTATGGAATGAAAATGCTCTCATTCCTCCAGACCAGCGTTGATTATAGCACTAAGTCAGCACTAGGATAACTGCTCTGTGTTACCAGGAAAAAAAAAAAAAAAATTGAGCATAATGTTTATTTTCTGTTCAGAGAAAAGTTTGCTTAGTTACTGACTACAACAGATATGTGGAACGTGTGGCCGAGCCATATTCAGACCAATAGACTGCAGCAAAGACAGTAAGTTGCCTGATTTATCTGCTACCTGAAATCAAATAATAAAATAATAATATGCTTCTTTCTGTGGATCCTTGTGCAGGTTAGGTATTTTAAGGAAATATGGGCAGAAACATCTGGCATGGTGAAAATGAAGGTCTGTCAAAACTAAAAGATTTCATGAAACTATTTGGGCTTTCTTAAAACTTTTGTTAGGAATTAAAAGAGGAATTAAAAATTTTGCTGAAAATTATAAAAGTGACTGGTTTGGTGTTTTCTGATCCAATCCTTTCTGACATTTTTTCTATTTTTTTTTAATTAAAAATAGCCCAAAACTTTTAATGTTATGAAACCCAAAGTATTTTAATTACCCAGAATTTTCCTTATAGATTTTTTTCATTTCAAAATGAAACCATGTTTCAATATCCTAAGAGGCTCATGAGAATGAGTTTATACTTTCTTCATATTCCTATCACTTGCTTAAATTGTCTTATTTTGATGCATTCACTTCTTTCTGTCTGTGTTTTGCCATAAGTGTAGTACTCTGGTGTTAATAGAAAAATACCTTAGGAAACAAAAATTGAAAGTCACATAGCAAGTGTTTCTGGATGGAACAACCTTGATGTGATGAATGACAAATCTCAAACAAGGAATCCTATTTAACACTTGAATTCATATTCAATCTGCAGTGTAAAACAAAGTATTTAAAGAAATTCATGGCAAAAGATGAATTCACAAGAAGTCTTAGGTAATGTAGTTTCCTTTTCTGTGCTCTTTCAGTATGTTTGACTTTGTGTCTTATTTGCTTGGATCCATTCACGACGTAATATTCCATTCAAGTAAGTTATCCTGTCTTTTTCTTAGTATTTCTAAGGCACCAGTACATCTAACATTGCTTCATTGCAAAGATGCCAAGAGTTTGCAGGATTAAAAGATTCAATCAGGTAATTACACAGATATTAAGGATCTTTACAGCTGTGTTACACATATTTTTCTTAATCCTACCAGGTGTAGAAATCCTCACATTTCAAATCAGAAAATGACTCAAAAGGTGAAACACCTATTTCACTGGATATTTAATACCTTAGCTAGTGACTTCTCAGTTGTCTGAAACATTTATGGTGGTGGACTAGTTTTGCAAAAACTTAAATGAAGAATGGGACTAAATGAGATGCCATATTTATTCACCAGTTTTCTTCACTTACGTAACATACTAAGTATCATGTAGCAGAGAAGCAAAGCATCACATTGTTTTCCCCAAAACCAAGATGCTTTGAATTAATTAACTTCTCACAGAAAGACACGGTCTGCTACAGACATTTATGTAAGCAGATGCAACCTCTAAAAGCTGAGTACCTATCCTGCCTTGATGGGCCAACCCTTCTCCAGCCCAGCCTAGGTGACAGACGACCCACATGCTATGCCGAGGAAGCAGAAAGCTCTTCAAGAATGTTAAGAGCTCCAAAAAGCATGGGGATGAGTCCAAATTTCAGTGTCCTGAGAAATGTCTCCCTCTCTGAAAAAAGTCATGTGTTGGGTACTGCACCTGGGGAATAATAACCCCAAGTCCCCACACAGGCTGGGGGTTGACCCAGCTCTACAGAGAAGGACCAGGGAGTTTTGGTAGGTGACAAGCTGACCATGAGCCAGCGGTGCCCTTGTGGCCAGGAGTGCCAATGGTATCCTAGGGTGCATCAGGAAAAGTGGCCAGCAGGTCAAGGGAGGTGATTCTGCCCCTCTGCTGGGCCCTAGTGAGGCCACATCTGGAGTGCTGTGTCCAGTTCTGGGCTCCTCAGTGCAAGAAAGACAAGGAGCTACTGGAGAGGGTCAGCAGAGAGGCACAAAGATGATGAGGGGTCTGGAGTACCTCTTCTATGAGGAAAGACTGGGGGAACTGGGCCTGTTTAGTCTGGAGAAGAGAAAACTCAGATGGGATCTCATCAGCACCTATAAGTACCTCAAAGGCAGCTGCCAAGAGGATGGTGCCAGACCTTTTTCAGTGGTGCCCAATGACAGGACAAGGGACAATGTCCATAAACTAAAATACATGAAATTTCATTTCAACATGAGGAAGAACTTCTATACATTGAGGGTGGCAGAGCAGTGGAATAGGCTGCCCAGGGACATTGTGGACTCTCCCTCTCTGAAGACTTTCAAAACCCACATGGACACGTTCCAGTGTAAACTAATCTATTAATTAACAATAAATCGAAACTAAATCTAAACCAAATTTAATCTAAATTAATTCTGTGATTTTGTGATGACAAAGACAATATTTGGGTAAGTAAGCACAGTCAGTCCCACCCTCTTGTCTCTGCAAATCGTTGTTAGTTACATTGTACTTTATTATTGTCTTAGTGCTTTCCCTTTGCCCCACATACACCAATACTCTGGTCCCCACAGCTTGCTCTTCTTCTACTAGTGCATTTTGCCAAAATTCTCCCTCCCTTTTAAGAGATCTGGAGTGACAGCAAACAACTTGGCAGTATCAGATAGCCCAAAGACAGGAGTATCTTAGTGTTCTGAAGTTGTGTCATGTGTACAAGTTACCTCGAGGCTGCTTTGTTGTTTCTACCAAAGCCAGTCACCATGCCAGATCGCTGTTTCAGGTGAAGCTGATAAATGCACAGCTAGAGCACTCTTCCAAATGTTTTCAGGAGATCCTGGTTAGACAGTGCCCAGACAATGGAGAGAAAGTGTTCCTATGCAACTTCACCTGTCTGGACTTCCTATACAGTCCTCCAACTTATCTTTTTCTATTTGAGATGTTCCTGTATCTAAGGGAATAATTTATACAGGGGATTGCAAAACATTGAGAACCATTCCAAACTATGTGTCTTTTGCACTATATACCTTGTGCTTTGAAAAATAGTCATTGATCCAGCTTAGCTTGCTGTATAGGTGGCCAAGTTTCAGGTACCAAGGATTCTGTTTGCAGCAAAATGGTTTCATATATGTTTCCACAGATAGCATCCAGAATTGGAGAAAGGTGATACAATTGATGCTTAGACCAAAGATGTCCTCACTGGCCTGTCAACTCTCCCAGGTGCAGTTTTCCCAGCAAGACTGAGTCTTACTATGTAGCCCCTTCCCAAAAAATGTGTTTTCACTAAGCTGCGTGTTTTGATCAGAAATTCTTTACTCTGAGGATGGTGAGGCACTGGCACAAATTTCTCAGAGAAGCTGTGGATGCCCTTCCCTGGCAGTGTTCAAGGCTTTGTTGGATGGAGCTTTCAACAACCTGGTGTACTGGAAGGTGTTCCTGCCCATGGGCTTTGGAACTAAATGATCTTTAAAGTCCCTTACAACCCAAACCATCCTATGATTCTGTTCCGTGAAGGAAAAGACAGCAGCCCCAGTTGGGCCATGAGACACATGTCACCCTGAAATAACCCAGGGCCTGACTCACAGACTCTGAAAGCCAGAGGAGAAATCCCAGCAGGGTTTTCTCCCAGGCTCTCAGTCTCACTAAGTGCATGCAGTTGCAGAGGTGTTCTGAAAATATCCAAGTAAGTATGCAGCACCTTTCCGCTTCTTTTCAGACTTTAAATAGGTACAACAGCTTTTACACTTTCACATTTGTTTTACTTTTTCTTCCTTTCATACGAAGTCTCAATCAATACAGAAGCGGGAAAAGATGGCACTCAGGTTCATTCCTGTTTTTAAATAAACCAGACTGGTGGGGTTTATGTGGCTGATGGACAAGCACTTGTATGATCTTAGAATTGCCAAGGTTGGAAGAGACCTTTAAGATCATCAAATCCAACCATTAACCCAGAAATCTTTGCTCACATCCGTACATCTGGTACATCCTGCTGCCCCAAGCAGCACAGACCTGCCCACAGCACTTCTCAGCAGCAGTCACTGGTGCATTAGTTAACCTTGAACCATGCCCCAGCAATGTCCAGAACAGAAATGGACAGAGCAAGTCCAAAGCGACTCAAGGGTGAATGTAAATAATCAAATGATTCATGTCATTGTGAGTCTGTATCCTGGTCCATCTTTGTCAGAACAGATGCTCTCGCTGCACTCACACATTGAAGTGGGCTGTTTAAAGCTGTGGAGGTATCTCCACTGGTGCTGTGGCTCTGATGCAGGCTGCAAGGTGAGCCCTAGAGACCCCTTGTTCCCCCCCCAGCCATGTCCATGCCCCACCCCCAGCAGACAATACAATCCAGACCTTGCTGCATGTCTTGCTACTGCATCCCATGCCTATCCAGGCTGTTGCCCTTCCAAGATCATAAGTGGCATTATTCTACTTCTCTTAAACTTTGTGAGCCTGTTGTGAAAAAACAGAATCAAATTGAGACACCACCTGAAGGAATTTGGACTATTTCTGCTGTGTATTTGGGCACAGAGATTTTATTTGCCCGTAATAAGAAACATTACCTTCTCCTCCCCCCAATAAAATGATTCCTCTAATATTTAAGTTTCAAGACCATACACTGTGTTTATAACCCTCAGGCCCTGAAGTAAAATAAGATTGAGTTTCCCTCAGGTAAGTACTTCCAGACACTTTATCTGCTATATCATTACAACTATACCCTATTTGTTACTGTACTGTGTAACACAATACTTGCATTGTATTCCACATAAAAAGCTGTTTCTGCAGCATCTTGTCATCATTTCACGAACGCAGCTTTGAAGCCGTTTTGAATTCTGAATTCAGTGCATAACAGCAAAGGCTCAAGTGCACAACACCGTATTATTTACTCAGATGGGGTTAATTGCTGAATAAAAGAATGGTTCCTTTCAGTTTACCTTTTTACAATCTCACTCACACTGGATATGGAAGACAGGTAAGTCTGTGATAAATATCAAACTTTCTAATCAGAAACGAGCCCAGTCGTATTTGAAATCTTGAACTTAATCCAGAATCAGGAAATGCAGCCACTTGTGTTACTGTTGCTGAAAGAAGAAAATGACCTTTTTATTGTAGCTTACATTCACTATTGTACTTGTGAACCATGGGGAATGAAGCAGAAGAAATGCAAGGGCTTAAGGAGACATTCTTTTAACAAGAAAACTGAAATTGAGTGCAATAAAAATATATAGCCAATATAAAGGCTGTGATTCTCCAGGGGAAATCTGTGACTTTGACATGGATTCACTCCTAACAAATAATTCCTACTTCCTAGCTACCATTAATATTTGCTTTCAGGCACCCATTGCCTTAAATTTCACTTGCTTTAGCCTCAGCGTGGGTTCATTTGAATGTAGAAAAATCAATAATCTACACGTCTAACAGGAATATAAAAAGTGAAATGATACTATAAATTATTAAGTGGAGATTGACTCTCAGCAAACTTTTTCATTTCTTAGCAATGTTCCAGGGCAAATGCCTGCTGGATTATTTCATAATGACTCTCTGCTGATGACTAATTTACAGCTGAACTGGAATCCTGGACCAACATCAGTAACAGAGTGCCGTAACTCAGTGGTGTGCTCTTGGACAGCAAACAGTGGTACCAGAAGAGACTGAACGCTGGACCAGAAGAGATGAGAATCATAAAATTATGCACAATTTTTTTGTGACATGGAACTCAGGTGGAATTTATACTTTACCTAAACTATGTTTTTCACACGATCAGTTTATTGTGATGCCCTTCTGTGTCAATATTGCAGCAGGGGCTAGATTTGCCAAGCAGTCATAATAAAGTGCAAGCATTTAAATTAAATGGAAGGATTTTAAAACAACTTTAAACTTTTTCAAATGTTTTAGAAATACTGAGAGCCTTACACATTCCCTCAGGGCTGTCTAATCCTTTTTTCTTTTTTTCCTGGAAATCAGTTAACTTAATTATCTAGAGAAATCAGAGCCTAGCTATGAGTGAAAGTTTAAGTTGATGGGTCAGGCAGTGGAAAGATGTGAGAGCTTTTTGTGCATTTTCACAAAGTCTCAGTATCTTGTAAAAGAGACTCAGCTTTGTCTTCTGATCTCTAGATCACATTTTTCACTCTGATTTTGAGGATAAGATTATTTTTTTCCTTTTCACTGTTTCTACTATAAAATTATCCAAAAGGTACTTAAAATGAGATCAAAATAAAAAAAAAGAAAAATTCATAGGAAGTTCCTTAAGCTTGCATGTTATTGAATGAGGTACCGACTTTGACTGAAAGGGTAACTCATACTCATACTTACTCAAAGGTAAACTCATACTTCTCTGGAATAAGGTCTTGTGGATTTTTTCTCACCAGCTCACCAGCTCACCAGCTCTTATAGGTCACTGTGAAAATTTTGCCACAAGTTTCAGCTGGAACAAATGCTAGCTTTACCTAGGTGTTTTCTTGGCTGTGATGGATAAGGATCATCCAAGGCCAGCACTAGTAATGCTAGTACCAGAAAATGAGAGAGTTGCTGAATAAATCCCACCAGAAGCCTCTGCCAGTGGTGCTGTGTGTGATTCCCTGGTGTCCCACATCAACAATGGTGGTTATGCTGTGTCCCCTGAGTAATACTGTGTTCCCATATCACATTAACATATGAAGTTGAAGATCTCTGAGAACAGTAGTCATTCTCAGGGTAGGAAGCAATACTATAGTCCCACCTTGCTGCTTGATGGAGATTTTATTTTTTTTCCCCTATCTCTCTAGCTCTCTTTTTTTTAAAAAAAAATTCAAGAAGAGGGAAAATAAGACCTTCTGAACTGAAAAAGAGGAGCAATGAAAAGCAAGAAAATACCTAAAACTGCAGCAGTCAGTCCTGTAGTGAGGTTGAACTTAAGACCTGCGAGAATAACCTCCATGTCATTACTTTAAATCATTTAGAATAATAGAGGACAGAAGGGGACATAACTGGCCAGAAAAGCTGCTGTGAAAAGCATCCATCATTCATGAT
>WAAG01018894.1:3393-27513 GCA_013390105.1 Tichodroma muraria | reverse complement strand
GCTGATGGACCAGAACTTATAAATGCGTGGCACCTCGTGATCAGTCGTCCATTTGGTGACCATTTGGGTACATCTTGGGTGTGGTCCAGCTGGGCTCTTGTGCTGCCCAAGTGTACCCATTGAGGCCTTGTAATAAATCCCTACTTTATCCTTTTGCTCTGTCTAGTCTCTGTTCCAGATCAGCCTCAAGTGGCATCAGTTGAAAAGACAAGTATAGTGATTTTGTAGTAATTATTCTGCTATAATATCAGCAGTTACATTTGCAGAAAGAGTTCGGTAAGATTTTTCTTTTAAAAAATCAAGGCCTTATCGCAGTTGCTGCTCTGCAAAATCTCTAGCATATTCTTTGCTAAACTGTTAATATTTTTTGCATTTATATCAATAATATACAATAGTGCTAATTCAACACAACACAAAAACCTCTTGGGATACAAAAATGAAGTACCTGGATGTCTCAAAGCATTTGATCTGCTGCTGTCCATCTAAATAAAATGGAACTCTGTAAATATGAACGGAAATCTGCAGTATGTAGTTCCAGAAGACTCTTCCCAGCTCCTTACCAGGACCTGACTGCTCCATCTTTAGGTATGCATCCAGCGTAATGAAAGCAATACCTGGCAGCATCATTAAGTTAGCACAGTGCTACTGGGGCATTAGCTGATTAAACTGGTAAATAATGGGGAGGCAAACCTTCACTGCTCAATGCAAAATGATGAAACTTTGACTATAATTAAATGGGAGCTCCTCTAGCAGCTTGCATGTACTTTGCATCAAACACAAACACCACGGTTAAAAACACAGTTTGAGAAACGTCTCTTTCTCAACCAACGCCGTCTGATGAAATCCTGAAAACTGATCCTAAGTGATGTGCACAGCAAAGCATTTCACCAAGACAAAGCTGAGTGCAGAATCATAAGTTGTAGATAACAGTTTACCTTTTTTTTTCCATTTAAAAACAGTAAAAATAACATGGCTACTACACAGTATATCATAACGATGATATTTTGGCTGGTTTTGCCACTTACCCAGAAGAATGAATAAAAAGCACACCAAGGACAAACCACAAGGTTTCATGAAACTGACACTACCTAAACAACATTTCTGATTAGACAGACGCACAAAATGTTTGTTATAGAACATAAGTAAACTCAGAAACATATAAGTGAAATCAACTATGGAAGTACACAATCAAAATCCCACCTTAAACTAGATGGAGAAAAAAAGGAAAGGAAGCACTATTCAGTGCACTTACAAGCAGCATCATATGCCAACACATAAACAGAACAGAAAGAAATTAACACCATGAAAGTTCACATTAAGAATGAAGTTGTGTAGAGCAGTAACCTTCATACTACAGGATAACTACTCAAAATTTCAAAATTATTTACTTTAAACATGTAAGAAAAGCACTGATCTCTAGAAGAAAAAAGAAAACACGGAGATATAGGTTGATTAAAAGAACATTCATTTCTGCTCCATATATTAAAATACACATATGTATATGAGACATTTAAATTTGAGAGATATGCCAGTTAATATTTCTGCTACTGCAAAAAGAGCATGGATTCAAAAAAACAAAAATCAGACCGTAGCTAAGATTTCCATTTCAAGTTCTGACTGACATACTTAACGTCGGAAATCACATACTCTCCTTTAAAAGCCAACAGGCAACATAGGTTAGCTCTGGAGTCCCTGGATGAGGGATTAGCTCTGGATGAGCCAGTTCCTGAAACCCCTGGAGCGTTCTAACACCTAAAGCACCTGAAAGCTCCTCACCCCAAGGTATCCACCCAGCCTGACCCAGCTGAGTCTGCAGAATTTTTAAGAGGGCAGATTAAACTGATATGAGCAAAGACTACAAAGTTCTTAGAATTTAGCTTTCCAGTATGTGCTTTACTTTTGATACATGTGGTATCTGTAAGAATATTCTCTTGCATACAGGTTCATTGAACTTCCAATTTCTCCCTGTGCAGTTTATCAAGCATACGGTATTGAAGCTACATGCCAAAATTGATAAAGACAGCATTTATAACCCAGAAAAACTCAGTTTGGGGTCAGAATGGATTACAAAATAAGATAAAAGATATTTGGGCCTATGCTTCAAAATGAGTACAGAATATTTTAGAATACGTATTTAAAATAATTCCTTTCAAAAGGACACTCCTACAGTGATTTTATCTAAAGAGAAAACAGAGCATTCTTGTTCCTGAATGAGAGAGTCCACACATGGACTTAATCAGGAAGAATTTTGTGTAGGCAGTGGAGGAGAACATTTTATTATCAGTAAGCAGTTTCCATTTTAATCAAGGATTTACAGTCTGAAGAGAAGACAATGTTTTAATCTACTTACCCAATTTTTGTTTTCTCTTTAATTTTGGATGAGGAACCAGTTTTTGGCTTTTTGCTCTCCTTATCCTTTGGTTTGGATTTAACTTTTCTACCCTTCTTTTCCTCTTTTCCTTCAGCTGAAACACTGGGGAAGTTTTCAGGGCTCATTACTCGTGGAATGTTTCTCTCTCCTCTCTCTTTTGCCTTTGCAATTGCTTCAGATATTATGCGATTCGCCTTCTCTTGTTTACTTTCCGAGTCTGTCTTTTTCTTCTGCTTCTTTTCAGACATTGCCCTCACCTGGGTATTCTGCAACTTAGTATACGATCCTGAACCATCAGTCTTCTTGGAAGGAGGCTGTAGCAAGAAACCAAAAGTAAATTAAATCCCTTTATTTTAAAAATATAAAGTGCAAGCATTTTCGATAGGGATATGCATTTTAAAAAAATGTAAATGCCAGGGACTTAGACAGACACAAAAAAATGAGGAATTCAGTTTATACCACAGAATGGCGTGGGTTTCAAAATAACTACATCAATTGTTGGTTTTAAACAACCAATCCAAGTACTCAAAGTCAGTAAAAAATATCGTTCTGAAATTCCCTCGGCCTTCTCTCCACCTCTGAATTAAAGAAAGCAATCCTTAACCTTTGCAGCATTCCCATACATTTGACACACACACATCCAACACCTCCAGTAAAAATATGAAAAGCGAGGAGCTCCCGAAGGTAGCAGCGTCAGTGTTTTGCCTTTGGTAGGATACCACGACCACAGTTACCTTAAAGCAGACGACTGATCTACAGGACTAACTCGGTGATGAACACAACAGATGCTCCAACACCACCACGATTAAAAAACAGACAAAAGATACAACCTAAACTAAAATTACACAGCTCTATATCCAGAAACGGTTCAGAAAGCAGCGTTTCTTTTATTTGTATGAACATACACTCCATGCCTTATATAAAAGACGCAACTTGTTTTTATCTTCGGGTTTTTAATGCCCGTTCCATGGACGCAGAATTGTTTACGGGGCTGATGAGCCTCTCCTGCAGCCAGCCAGAAGACATGTTTTTGCTTTCCTCCCCTCCCCCTTTGAGGAATGGAAAGAATTTCCTATTCAAACACAAAACCCCAGCAGATAACAGTTATGTTACGTTCTCACCCGTAAATGCGCCTCTGCCTAGAGCAGGAAGAAAAGCCACCAGGAATTTCCAAACACATTTTCTGGCCAAACCCCGTGCACTTCCCGGGATACATGTTCTATAGGTGCCTCATGGGCGGCGGGGCGGGAGGCAGGGAGGGGGCCGCTCCCGATGCCACCTTAAAGCCCCGGGGCTGGAACAAACAGCCGGACCCAGAGCTCGGGAACAGCTCAAGATGGCGATGCGGCTCCCGCAGCAGCAGCCAGTAATAAGGAAGGTTATTCAATCCCATTAGCCTTTTAGCCCAAAGAACCCCTCCTCCTCCCACTCATTCAGGCTCTCACTTACCCTTCCTCTTGGCCTCTTCACTGAAGACATTTTTGGCGTCAGACAAAGACTTGCCCTCCGCTTTTCCAGCACCCCCGGCAGTGCTCAGGAGACAAGCATGGGGAGAAGATTGCTAAATGGCCTATTTAGCGAGCGGCAGCCGGGCCGCGCACAGCCCTCCCCGAGCGCTCGTCCGCTTCAGCAGCATCCCCGCGCCCTGCCCGGCGCGCACCCGCCGCCCCCGGCCCGGCCCGGCCCCGCCGTGCGCGGACCGCCGGATCCCAACAAAGCGCGGAAAGAAACGCACAAAGCATCAAAAGGCATCAGCGCCAATATTAGCGCTGGTTAGACCCGCTCCCCGCGGAACTAGGCCAGCAGATGGTGCTACCCGTCATTATTCCATTAGGCTCCACGTTTAACCCCCGCGGGGATCGGCTTTAACCCTTCCTGCTCCCCGCCCGCAGCGCCGCCCACAGCGGCTGCTCGCTCCCTTGGAAAACCGTGGGAACGGAGCGCTGTGCCGTGCTGGACCTCGCTGTACCGCAGCCCTGCGGCTCCAGCCCCGGGGGAGGGCACGGCGGGACAGCGGCCGAATCCCAGCCTGTGGCCTCACAAACAGATTTGGCTCTCCAATGTACTTTTTGATTTTTTTTTTAAATTATTATTTTTCTTGCATTTACTTCATTACTGTAAGATGGTGACAGTGACTATAATCATTTGCTGACAGGCTTCCCTGCTTCCTACAGAAAATGGAAGAACTGCTCGGTTTTATCCCTCTGCCCCTGCCCAGACCTGCGGGACCCTGCGGTGGAGACCTCCTCGGGACACGGCTCTCTGGTAAGCGCCTCTTCATTCCCACCTTGGGTTAAAGAGCTATTTTAAAAACATCAGACATGTTTTAAAATACGTATTGTGAACATATCAAATAAAACCAAAAAGAAGATTGGGTTTTTTGCAAGGTTATTTAAAAAAAAAAAAAAAGAAGCTTTTGACACTAGCTCCATCCTAGCAATACCCTTGATTCTCAAAAGCCCACTCAAGAATGAAGAAAGGACTAGATTTCTGTTTTGCTCAATATATACATATACCTTTATTTTGCAAGATATATGTTTTCATATATTTTTGCAAGATATATGTTTTAAATTTTAAAGAAAATTTAATATATGGCAAAGATGTTGAGGTTGTTATGATTAATCATTACGCCACAAGATAATTTCACTTCTATTTAAGGTTCAAAATTAAGGTCCTTGTCCACTAGAAACACTAGTGGTACCAATACTTTAAATTGATTATTTTCTTAACAATACCACTTAAATTCAAGGAAATTTCTGTAAATACGCAGCAGCATCACAAGGACAATTACTATGTTTTAATTTTACTTTTGAGAACTCTAGCCAAAATGTTTCAACATTATGCTTACAGTAACTATAGTAAATTACAGGAATTTATCATTTAGGGTTATTATTTCATATCTTAGTAAAAGTGGTAAATAATTAACTGTTTTACATTTTGAGATCAGCTAAACAAAAAAAAATATTCCTAATGTACCCTTGGTATAATTTCAGCTCTAAAAGCCAAAAGCTACTAAAGCCAGTACTGTTACATAGGTCGGGTCTTGAATATTCCTGGGCCAGAAACAAATAAACAAAAAATACTTAATAATTAAGTAGGTAATCTAGAAATGGTGGCTTTTTTGTGAATCCTTTTGCGGTCTCTTTCTAGATATTTTATTCTTTTGAAACAAAGTTTCTTTGCTACATTTTCTCAGAGCTCAAAGCCGCTTCCCAATTTATACCTCAACATTTACTACTCTCTTACTGTAGAACTGTGAGTATGCTGGACAAGGCTCCTCTATGTTATAATTCCTCTGCGTCTTGCTCTGTACTATCCCTTCCGAGTTCTGTCTCCTGCACTGCACAAACATTAAGCTATTTGTTAGAAATCCCAGACCATGGGTTTTTTTAAATTTTGCTGTGACATTTCTAACCATATGGAAATGACATTCATGAACATGGCAGGAAGGCACCAGCCAGCCATTCTAAGCCAAATAAATCTGTAATGAAACCTTCATCAAGAAAATCACCATTGTCACAAAAACCAAAACTGGAAAGCAACACAAGTGTTTTGAGATTAGAACGTGAAACACGCTTGCGCTACTGAGGACAGGATCTGTGTGTACTTATCAACAAAAGCCATTTAATCCAGCAGAGCTCTTTTATTCTGATAATAATTTCATGCTTCGAAAATATGCACAGCTGTAAAATGATAGAACAGTTGTAAATCATCATGCACAATGAAAACCATTTCAAAGGTTCACCAGCATCTACAAAAAAAAAAAAGGTAAAGCCTTTTGCAAGCTGAAAATACCCCTCCCCCTCAGTGAGACAGAACACAGTGAAAACATCCTAAAGGAATATATCCTCGCACCAATGGCTTACAAACCTATTCCATATAGAATAAGAAATTTTTAACTGACAAACATATAGGAGAAGGTGGAAAGGAAAACCCTGAGGCCACCACATACTTAAAACCGTAAGCTTTTATTTGTAAAAATAGGTTTGTACTTTTCAAGGCTGCAAAGATAATCATCCATATGAGCGAATCCATATATTGCACATATGAGTGAATATGCAAAGCAATGCAATGTTGTCTTGAGCCTGCACAGAGGGAGCTCCAGGCTATCTGCTGCTGCTAAGGGCCTTGCCAAGCAGCAGCCGAGTGCAGGGAACGAGCCTCCTGTCAGTTCCCTGCTGCTCCACGCAATCCTGTGGGCAGCAGGGAAATTGGCAGGAATCATCTCAAATTCACACTACTGCTGCTGCCTGCAAAAGCCATTAGCAGCAGCAGCAGGTATGGGCCCTGGTGGTGCTCGCACCGCAGAGCTGGCCTGGAAAAACACTCAGGGAACAGATCAGACAACAGCTGTAGAATTCCCCACACATGCCCTGATGCACAGCCAGGGGGGCATCTTTGTGGCACTATTCGAGGGAATTTGACATGCTGTCTCACAGGAGTAGAAGATACTACACATACAGAATGTACCCTACACACATCTGAATGATTTCTTAGTTAAACAATGTAAAAGCAGTCAAGTCACCAGGCAATATGAAGAGGCAGAATCATGACAGCATCTTTCCAATAGCCAGCAGTGATCTGCTGAGTAGGCTTTCCATAGAAAGGCATTTCCTCCCACACTGTTGTGGTTGCATAGGACATGCATTTGAAGACCTTCACTGGCATAACAGTCCTTCCCCCCAGCAAGGACTAACCACCATCCTCAACACTTACAGACATCAGGGTTTTTCTCCTCTAAAGCCTAAACCCATTTCCATTTGCTCCACAACAAGTAATTCCTTCACATCCTCTGCGTATCACTACAAAGGAAGCCCCAAGGAGAAAGCAAGTTGAACACCAAAACTACTTTACCTCCTAGAAAACACTCTCAAATTCTGCCTTATCTGTTCCATTAGTAAAACATGGCTTCCACTGTAAGAACACCTTTCCTACAGTAGGTATGGCCATTCACAATAGAATAGCATTACTTTCAATTCTCTGTGTGCACAAAACCTTTCAGACTAAGTATCTCTCTGAAGTCGCACCCATTCTTAATATATTCTAGGAACTGACAATGCTTTTCTCTGAAATTTAAACAAGTCACACATTTGTCATTGAATTATACAAGGCACTTTATTGAAATAATGTTTTTTACTTGTGGATTTGCTGACCACTTAGATTAGCTACCACTAAGAACTGAATTATGACCCTAAAGAGTCTAACAACAAAAAGCTGAGGTTTACATCTGCAATGCCATGAGTGATTCTTTCACTCCTGCTGGTAACAGTACTTACATGCAGGATGATGCTCAGACCAAGTACTGTCTGTCTTGAGAGCCTAACAAGTTCTTGACAGTCTACCAGGTCCTCAGGAAATCAAGATGACCTTGACATGAACTGCACTAAAAGCAGTTAAAATTAGCCCCTGGAAACTTGATCTTCATGCATTACTACATCACCTTTGTTCATGTTTATTACTAAACAAGGCATCTCTTTGTGCACGTCAAGTCACCAAAACAGTATTAATATCAGAACCATAGTACAAATAAATAAATTGCATGACTTATAATAATCAATAATTATTCAGTTTGGGGACTTCGTCCAAATTAGCTTCTTATTTTTTCACATTATAATCACATGAAAATTTAAAAACTGCAGTTGCTTTTAACTCACTACAGTGAAAAATCTTAAAAGGTATATCCATTCATCATTTGAATTATAAAACTGTATTTAGGAACGCAACTTGAAAAAAACCCCAAAGCGTGAACTCAACTCAGTGACTTCTGAATTCCATCCTAGCACTCTGAACTTCTTTCCTCGAGAACAGTTTGCAAAAATAAGTCCCCTAGTGACTTTTAATGGTGGATATGTAATTAAAAAGTTTATTATAAAACCCCAAAAACACACAGCCTTGGCAGAGTCCATCTATAGAAGATTACTTACAATATCCATGTGGGTCATCCCACAAGCATGCAGAAAGGCATGTCCTTTGCTGCATGGCAATCCCAGCAAAAGATGTTGCTTTCTTTAGATAGTAAACTGAAATGAGATTGTCAGTTAATCAGGCTACTTCTGCACAACTAATGGGAATATCACCTAAATATGCAACAGGGTTTCTTTTCTCCAGAGACAACTCCTTCCAGTTCTTTCTGAACTGCTTTTTATTTTCTTGTTCAACAGTGCCCCACACCATCTGCTGGGATTGCTTCACAAAGCCAAGAGCACAGGCAAATGAAGGTCTGTGGGGTACCATCCTTTTTCCATTCTCTTTGGTGCATATATGGAACTATTAAGAGAGCCAATGAAGTATTCCAAATTGTGGTTCTTTCAATATACTGATAATATACTTCCTTCTTTTTCTAGCTTATTATAACTGCTAATGAACGTCTCAGTGTTTAACAGATACAGAATTTTAAGACACACATTTATGAAACCTAACACAAATTAAAATAGACTATTAATACAGTATCATATAATCTATGCTACAGATATATTAAAAAAAAAAAAAAAGATACCAGATGAGAGCATATCTTTTTCATCTTCCATACTTGTTATCTATAATTTTGGTAAATGAATGGCTAAAAATTACAGCACTGTGGCCAGACAACAGTTTTCATCTGTCTAACAGTCACTTCAGAACATACATCTGTGATTTGGGATGTGAATGTGGTTTATGCCTCACAAGGCATTGAGCAGCATGCTTATAACCAAATTTTGTATTTCTGTGGAAATGAAAACACTAATGGAAAGGCCAGCAACCTTAAACTAGTCATGTTTCTAAGATGAAACCTGCACCTGTTGGCACGTCACACTCTCTACATAGGGTGTTGTTTCACATCTCAGTGCTACAGAACCCAGTAATATCACAAGTAATCATGTTTTGCCACGAATATAGTGAAGATACCATTGTTGTCATTAGTGGCAGCTTCTTAGCCAGTGACCTGCCCTATCATTCATGGGGTGCAGATCAAGCTACATCCATCTAAGCAGCTGCTAACCTGGGTGTGCTGCAGAGGCAGCACAGAAAGTTAGAGTGAGTCTGCAGCACACATTTTGCTTCCATTTGGAAGAGATTGTTCGAAGAAAGTATTTTGGGGCTCAGTGCCAACTATAGTTAGAATCTTTTTCTGAATATTTAGTAGTGATATGAAAACTGTGTGTCATTTGCACGGTAACTCTTAAAGGAAACACTATGTAATAGAGCATACTAAATTGCCAGGAAATGAAAGAAATTGAGAACTTCATCCCGCTTGCTCTGCCAAGCTGCTGCATTTAATGTTTCAGCTTTCAGTGGCTTGGTGTTCTGTGTCCATTATGTACCCACTTTGCTTGGGTTCCAGTCTGTAATGTAAGAGTATTTGGAAAATGGCAGACAATGCCAACACAAGCCACTGCCTCAGCAGAGCTTCCCAGTGCTCTTTTTCACATGGGACCAGAACACCAGAACTTGCATTGGTCTAAGCCTGATGCAGGGCACACCTCGTGGTGCACTATGGTAGTATCACTACACTTACCCTGAGAAAACCATGGGCTCCTGTCTATGAAAAAAATGTTACTATCATATCCAAGGCACCTGGTGGATACACCACTGAGTAACTAGGCTCAGACCAAATTCACAGTCATGCCATACCTCTACCTCTATTTTAAGATTTTCTTCTTTAATCTAAGGGTCAAAATGGTCCAGCAAAAACCTTATGTTTCTTTCTTGCATTCTTGCCTAATCTTAACCTTACAAATTTTGCAATTGTTTGACTTCTTAAAAAACAGGGATGACTAAACTCTCTACTCTATAAAAGGTAATTCAGGTTTCAGTTCACTGTTTGAAACAAGTCTTACGTGGGCATCTGGAAATAAATCTGTAAAATACTTCACCAAATAGTTACGGACGAGAAAAATCAAACAGGTATTTCTGTTTTAAAAAGAATAGTCATTAGGGTTCAAAATCCCCTGGTAAAGCTCTACAATATCGTATCTAAATCAGATCTAAATAACATCATCCAACATCTTCAACTTCTTGGACAGTACAGATAAAAATTTGCTTCTTCTGCAACATGCGCACATACACATGCCTGATTTTACAATTGGAGATGTTTACTCAACACGTAAAACCAGATGGCTTCTATCCCAGCTTTTTTTTTTAATGATCTTTTCAACTCCAGAAAACACAACATTAGCTGAAACTGCTGTAATTTAAGGTGACAAAATCCTTTTAAATGATGATTTAAAGGTAAAATAATGAAGAATTGACTGCAGAAGTCTTCAGAACAGAAAACAAAATTGCAACTAACTCAAAATTAAACTGAATTTTCACAAGTTGCCACTTACCCACCCACGTTCTATATGACCACCACTTTTGTGTGCCACTGAAAAAGTTCTCATGTTTTTGGCTTTTTTCTTACCAACCAGAGAAGACCAGAAGACAAAAACCCACCCAAACTACTTTCAAAAAGAACATCACGTGAAGAGCTTTCTTTCCCCTTAATCCTAACATCCAAGGTAGCTTCAGCATGCATGTCCCAATCACACTAAAACCCAGCACAGCATCCATCTCCGAGCAAGAAAAAGCAACAGGACCTTAATGGTCACTGGTTCTTGTCAAAATTTCAGTGTTCCCTCTACATCGCTCATGGAAGTGGCCTTGTAAGGACACATTTTTATGACTCAAACAAAACCCACTTTCATCTTTAGGAAGTTTACTGCTGTCAGTATTTCCTTCCACTATCCCCCAGTTCTTCCACTCTCAGCTTGATACCAGCCTGGATTCAGAAGACATTCCAGGTGTGAAGGGTTGTAAACTGCACAACCCTCCATGGTCTATTCTTGGTACTCTTCTGCTACTTGGAGGAGCCACTGAACCTGCTGAAGGGATGAAAGGAAGGGCAAGTGGGCAAGAACCAGTAGGAACCTGCCCACCTTTTGTCTCAGTGCCTCACTTGTGCAAATATCTACAGAAAGGGAAGTCAGGCTAGGTGAGAGAAACAACCACACATTGAACAAAACACAGGGGTAGCTCTCCTTCCACAGCATGCTTTAACAGCCTAATTCACCAAATTCTGCTCACATTTTATAATACATTGAGTGCAATGGTAAAAAACCAATTCAATTAGAAGGTAAGTGAACCAGCTTATTTGAAATATAAAGACTACTGGAAAAACGTGCCACAACAGATCATTGCCTTGGTCAATCCCCAGAAATGATCCTATGATAATATTGGCAGCCTTCTTTTTAAATTCTGCCTTTTTTTAAAGTATGCCTTTTCAGTGCTTGTTTGTAGCAGAACAATGAAGTATTGTTGACAAGATGACAGAAGTGAAAAATAGGTATCATTTGAGTAAGAGGAAAATACCAATCATGAAAGATCTTGAAATCAAAACAGGTTGCATATTCAGAAAAGCTAGCATGTAACATCTTTCTCCACAATAATTTTATTCCCTAGAAGCAGTTAAGTTTAAAAGTTTACTTCATCTTTGAACGTTTTTGGGGTTTTTTTGTAGTATTACTCAGTACCTTACAGAGTATCCAAAATGTTTTCAACATTCATAATTTCAGTGAGATTAAAAAAACAGCACTTAACACTAAAATATATATGACAGAAATTGGGAAAATTATTTTTATCATCAACAGCTGGGGAGTCACTAATATCAGTACTGACTACACAGCATATTCCCATTTAAATCAGAGAGGGGGCATATTTCTTCCACTTCAATTCAAAACAACTTAGATATTTTTTGTTTCAGCTTCAATGAACTACTTTAGTAGCTTTCTATGCCAGAATCTTCAATTCAAAAGAGTTCTTTAGCATATATGCTAACCTAATGAAACTACTTCCCTTGAATCTAGTTTTCTCAATTAAATATTCATGAACAAAATCCTTACCCCTAGTTAAGGAATAAAACAAGATGCCTAAAGAAAAGGAATTTGTCGAAAAGGGTGATGGTTCAAAAATAAGAAATCCCACGTCAGAGGATACGACAGAGGAACAACAGTTTGATTTCAGGCAAATGAAACTGAAAAAGCAAAAACACCAAACTATTTTTTCCCTAAAAGCCTCCTATAAAATTTCTAGAGAAAGAATATAGCATCCAAGTGCTTCATAGTAGTAACCATAAAATAACTTTGGGTAGGGATCAAACAAAAAAAAGTTGCAAAAAAAAAAAGTTGCAAGATAGGTTTCAAAAAAAAAATTACTGCTATGGTTATGTTTCTAACCTCAACTGAGTCTGGCTACTAGCAAAAGTGGCAGGACTAGACCCACTGTTAAGGCCAAGAAAATAGAAATTCTTATCTTTAAGATCTGACATCAGCAGAAAGAGTCACCAACACAGAGCAGAGTGACAGCCTGGTAAGAGATCACCGTGTGCTGCCAAGGGGATCCCCAAGCGCGGGCATGAGCAGGAGCCCCTCTGTACCTCTGCCCCCAAGCAAGGCTGGGGACATTTCTGAAACCTAAAATCACTCAAAGCCTGTACACATTTGCAATTAAACCACATTAAGTCAGAAAGCACACTGGGCTGGCACCAGAAAACACATCTCTTGTGTAGTGTCAGGAGTTGATCCAATTTCAAACACTACATGATTGCACGTCAAAGAATCCTCCAAAGGATGATATAAATAGGAGTTACAATACAGACACATCAAAATAAATTTGCCTAATCTATTTAAAAAATTGTTCTTACTGAACTCAAAGACAGTAAGACACATGTCTGGTTTTGTCACTCAGATGTTCCTTAAATAATTTACCTGCCTTCCCTGTGACAACTTGGGTTTTCTAGCAGCTGGTTTCTGCTTTTAAGAGTTCCAAGGACCAAAGTTCCTGCTACAATACAGTTTACACATCAGGCTGAGCCAT
Source organism: Tichodroma muraria (assembly GCA_013390105.1). NCBI lineage: Eukaryota > Metazoa > Chordata > Aves > Passeriformes > Sittidae > Tichodroma > Tichodroma muraria. The sequence goes on along the minus strand of WAAG01018894.1, from coordinate 14,312 downwards.
ACCTAGGCCTCATGGAGAGCTGCTGCAATGACTGAGAGATAAAAAACAATGCACATATACTGCATCTTCTTATCCTTCTGAGGAATACAAACAGGTACTGGAAGCCATAGCATATTGCAAGTCACAAAAAGCACAAGAACTATGCTTTTCTTGTGAGTTTGCTTAAAATACTATTAAAGAAATCTCTGTATTGTGGTGCTCATTAAAAAAAATAAGATAAAGTGAAACAATTCCTTTTGAGATTACTTAAGAGTATTTTAAAAACCTATCAGAAGGACTGTTGTTTTGAAACAATGTTTCAAACTCTAAGAAAGTACACAAAAAAATCAGAACCACACTATTTACAATGGCTTCTTTAACACTAATCTTTTATACATTTAAATACTTCTAGACTTCTTAGATATTATCTGTTTAGATAACACTATCTTTTCTTTCCAAGATATAAACTAAATCGTGAGGTCATGAATATCTCTTAGAAGAGGCCTTCCTATCAATCTATGAAAGTAATTCTGGTTTGCAGTTCAACATGTTGTCCAACAGCATTATGTACACATACATGATATGCTACTAACATTGAAATTATTTTCAAATATGGGCTAACTCCTGAGCAAGGCAGTATTTAAAAGATGGGAACAATTTCAGAAGATATAAATTAAAATGCTTGCCTTCACGGTAAGATATCAAGGGAACAAAAAACTCAAGTAAGTACAAATACAAGCCAAACAACCCAAACAAAAGAAAACCTGCCACATTTAAGAAAGGAAAAAATCAATCTCTGCTACAAATTACACAGCTTTCAAAAATGTAAGACTTGTCATCTTTTCTAGCCTAAAGCTACATTCCTAGCTTTATTTATCATGCTTACTGAAATCAGCATTAGAATTCTCAGTCTCATCATCCTAAGAAACACACTAATTTATATTTATTAGCCTTAAGAGTTCCCAAATTCAATCCACTCAACACCTGATGATAAACACTCTCTTAGAAATCTGTGTAACCAGGAAATTGAGCAAATTTTTTTAACCTGATAATAAACAAAGAAAACAATACCTCTCCAGATGTAGGAGGCTGTTTGGGAGACAAAGCGTTGAAAATTATTTTGATCTATCTATATATTTAGAAATAACGTAATAGCTAAAAGAAATTGCAAAACCTGAGCGCACAGAACACACAGACATCTGGACAAAAGCCACATTAATTCCAAATGTATCAGATTCTCTGGCTTCCAAACCACACTACTGGTTAACATCTTTACAAGTTCTGCTGCTCTTTCAGTAATAACACTTCACTAACACTTCATAAAGTGTTGATTTTCTACAAAATGTCTCAAGATAAAATACTGCTCTGGAAGTTTTACAGGCAATGGTATGTTTGAAGCCACTCAAAAATGCAGTCCAGATAAGTGTTAGTTAAAGCAGGTTAGTGGTTACTGGAGCCAATGGACAGTCCCACAAGGAGTCCACTTGCTCTCTATTTGCATTTAAGGCTGCAGGCTCACACACAATTATTTTGCCTGTACTGCAGAAAATAATGCTTCCCACTCCTTCCTCTCACACAGAATTCCAGAACGGCTGAGGTTGGAAGGGACCTCTGGCGATCACGCAGTTCAGCCCCTAGGACAGGCTGCAAAGGATGGTGTTCAGACAGTCCCTGAATAGGAGACTCCAGAACCTCTCTGGGCAGCCTGTTCCAGAGCTCAGGCACCCTCACAGTAAAGTAGTTTTTCCAGGTATTTAGATGGAAGCTCCTGTGTTTCAGTTTGTGCCCCTTGTCCTGTCACTGGGCACCACTGGAATGAGCCTGGCCCCATGCTCTTGACACCTTCAGGTATTTGTGTGCATTGACAAGCTCCCCTCCGCCGTGTCTATGGAACACGATCCTGTGCAAGGGAGAGAACTAAACCAGAAACTTGTCTTCTGGAAAAACACCCTTGACAAAAAACGAACAAAGTTTCTTTGTACCCAAGTTCCCCAGTCCAGTTCACAGCCCAAACGTTGCATTAACACAAGACAAAATGAACGGAGTTTTCCTTAAACTGTTTTTTTTTCCTGATAATTTATTATAGTTTACGCATATATTGAACTACAGCTTTAACAGCCTACAGAATAGGTTGCTGTCTTTAAAAGACAATTTAACATGGATTTTGTTTTCTCTTTTCTTTGTAATTAGGTACCGCTTCTACCAGACACTAAGACTGCACAATTATATCAGTCCTCTCACATTAATGAATTGCTTTATAGTTTTTCAGTGTTTACAAGACATCTATTTCCAAACAGTTATTTATTCAACCACACCCTGCATTATCATTTTAAAAAAACTTACAATTTAAGTTATTTTTATCATCTAGTCTCACCTTGCTATTTTACTCCTGCAGTTTGACCCAGCCAGAAGCTTTCTTCCTATGCCTGCCATCTGTTAGCTGCTTTTTACAAAACTGCTTCTCTTTTGGCACATTTCAAAGACAATTACAGTAGTTATTTAATGAGTGTGCAATTATCTCAGGAAAGAAATATATTATTATATTGTAACAATCATTAAAACAGCAAGTGTTTAATTTTAAAGAGGAAACATACACAAGGAATTGGACAGCCTAATTGTTTGACAAGTGTGGAAGGTTGAGAGAGACCTCAAGAAAGGTTTAAGAAAAGCATTCATGATAGCAAAATGATCCAAAAAATTATGAAAAAAAATAATTCTACTCAACAGAAATTACTAAGAAACTCACCAAGCATTTAAAACTATAGAAGAGACACTCTGGCACATTTTCAGTGTTCTGAAAAGCCCAGCAATATTTTTGTCCCTTACTACACAGTTTTATTTTGAAAGCCAAAACAGGAGAAATAAAAATGGAGACAATAAAAATTAAACTTATCAGTAAATGTGTTACAAATTTATCTCACAAACATGTACTTTCTTTCCCCAACCTATATAACTTGCAGTTTTAAAAAATAAAATTTATAAAAGGTTTATAGAAAATATATATAATATATACAAAAGCAAGTGCTTCATATACATTGAACTATAAATAAAGCTATCAAAACATTGCTCTTTCAATGATTAATATGTTATTGAAAAAAAGCCATAGATTAATGATGAAAACATTATACTATATACAGCTATAATTTAGAACTTCATTCCAGGAAGTGCACTAAGGCTTTGAGATGCTGCCCTACTCTTCTCATTAACTCTGGGCATTTGACACAGCTTTGCCACAGACCTGCACAAACAGGTGGGAGTGACTTTCTCAAACCACAGAAATAAAGCAAAAAACCTGCAAAATATTGCACAAAGGTGGTCAGTGTAAGGATTGTTTTCATTACTTCAGCATAGATGATAAACTTATTAGGTGCAGGGAATTCTGCTGCCTCACTGTGGTACAGGATTTAAGTTCCTATGAGGAAGATAAAAAATGTTCTTGAGGCATAGAAAACTAAATCCAGTGCATACGACTTGTAGAAATGCTTAAAAAGAAACTTCAGACCAAGATTTACATTTGTTAATATGATATCACTCATAAAATTGACCCTAATTAGAGGAACAATATAAATACAATGGATATGCTTAATGGGGGAGATAGCAGCACTATTCAGCTCTGTTTAGGAAGACTAATCTATGTTAGGGGTATGGAGGTTTTTTACATATCAAAATTACAAGATACGATTTGTAATGAACCCAAATGTTTACTGGAACAGACGTCGAGATTTCCCATCACAGAATCATTAAGGCTGAAAAAGACTCCCAATATCATCAAGTCCAACTTCTAACTTGATGCAAAGATGCGAGATGAGGCAAAGTAGGACAGATTTTGAGATGTGTATTTTGGTATGCTCAGTCTCACTGAATATTGCACTACTTCCCAAGCCACGTGCATATAGCAGCACCATAATTTTAAAATCTTGTATTGGACCAACACTTAGGAGCCATAACATATAAACTTACTATGCAAAATAGCCAGTGTCTTCTACAAAGAAGTTCTATATAGTATGATCAATTCTTTAAATTAAAATATTCCTGGTTACAGGCTTACTTAAAATTAAACCATACAGAATATAAGAAATACACTCTAATACTATACTATATCTATACAATAGTGTATATATATATACGCACAAATCCTGTATCCTTTATTTTGATACATCTTCCACAACTGCTTATTTATCAAGTAGCTGTCTGGTCTTAGATCTCACAGTTAGCCAAGAAAGCACATCACTGCTTACTATGTGTTTCTCTCATAAAAACTTCACCATCCACGACTGTATATACAAGTAGAACAGCAACCAATAGCAGGATAAGGGTTTTACAAGCAGAGTAATCCAAGGGATGGATATATGTCTACAGTGAATTTAGAACTGTTATAAAAGTGCCATCCGATAGCACAGTCAGACGTGAACGGCCTGTGACAATTCAGGACATCTCAGCAGCACATAAATCTGGACTTGGATCTACTCACAGTTAGTTCCCCCTCTGATGATAAGCTCACATATGAGATTATGCCACTCTGATATCTACAGATGTCCTGGGGTACACCACCACCCAAGCAATCATCTGCGAGGTTCAGACTTTGCCAAACTTCCAACAAGGGCGAGACAAATTCTTTCAAAAAAATTAGTGTCATCTATTTCTACAAAAGAAGTGGTAGGACAGCTCAGGCTTGCAGGCATTAAAACACTTCCACGTTTCAAGTCAGTTTTTATACAAATTCATGAATACACTGAATTGTCGAGTTAAGTGCTAAACTTTTAGTCACAAAAAGGAAAAAAAATTAATTACATGATTTAAGAACTAAGACTACCACCTCATCCTATAGCACTTCATATTATTAATGAAATATTTTTCATCAGTATATTTTCCATTTTCATATTATTTTTAATCTCAATTACTCTGCTTTTGTGTGTGCAGCCAGAAAACATCAGAACACTTCTTACAAAATAACATACACATGTGTATAATAAGTCTCACACATAGTGAGACAGCTATAATCTTCTTTAAGGACAGTTTATACTTAAGATTATCTTTCCAAAAGTTTATACTTCACATTATCTTTTCAACTTCCTTTTTCTTCTAAAGATATAAAACAATGTTGAAGCCTTTTTTTATCCTTCTGAAAAGCGAATAGATTATTTAGCCTTAGCAAACTCAAACCAGTTTTAAGTGGAGTTAAAGGATCAGAAGTCTTGTATTAGTCAAAGCTAAAGCTACAGGAGCCTTCAGCATTTCTCCACTTTACTTTCTGTTCTCAAACTAACTCATGAAAAATGCATGATGTAAAATTAAGGATGCAATTTATTTACAATTCTGATTTAATTACAGCAGAAAGCATATTAGCACCATAAGACAGTCTTTTTAATTCTGCAGCATTATTACACCAAACAGATTGTATTAATTTTTAAATTAATTTCCATCAAAAGAATAACCATACAAGTAAAAATGTGATGAGTATGCTTGCTCTCAAATACTGAAGAGCAAGGATTTCCTGTTCTTCTTTAATTTAAATAACCTCAGTCTAACTACAGTTAAAGATCTTCGGTTGTCTAATATTGGGTCTGTTCCAATACCTACAGTTCATTAACTATTTCATAAAATTATTTTTTCTGAGAAAACGTCAACCATTGTCAAACTGAAACTGTTGAAAAAAAAAATCACTAACAATTGTTTCCTCAATATGTTCTAAAGCCAGATGAAATAGTGTCTTGTTAAAAAATTAAAAGCTCACTTTAACTACTACATACGAAACGTCAAAATCCCTTCCCAGCTGACTCCTACCTAAAGCCAACCAGTTTCAGCAAGACCAGAATTCCTTCCCCCTTCACCCTACCTTTTTCCTCCCTGATTAAACTGCACACATTTTTAAAAAGTTCTAACAGAAACAACTCATCTTGAACATGAAATTCTAAAAAGTGATCAAAGAATAGAAGTGAGAATTACAACTAAAGCCCTTCTTAGAATTGTAGTCAGTCAAAAGACAAATCTGAAATACTTCAGTAATTGCCATACTTTTCCATTACTATTCATACTACATACTCCACTGATTTAAAGAGGCTTCTACATTGTTTGCTTCTGTCAATCCCCCATCTGTACATTCCTCAACAGTTTGACAGCTACCAGTTCACAACCAGTTTCTGAAGGAAACATTAAACATCTGTCTGACCAGATAAACTCAAGGTCAGAATCCATTTTATACAATTTATTGCATACCCCAAAATAAGAAAACCCAAACCAAGCAGTTTTATAACTATCTGGTCCCTGGCTGTTTCATTTCAAAGAGGAAAAACATTAAAATTTTAAATACTGTCAAGTTGCTTTGTTTTCACAACACAATGAAAACAAAACCAAACCTCTAAACTGTAAAGGCTCTCCAGAGATCGCAGAACTTTCCCTCTATTCCTTGTTACAAAGCATAGTGCTAAAACTGATGTCAGTGAGATTGGAGCAAGTCTGAAAAGGTTCTGACGAGTACAACACAAAAGTCACAGCACCAAAAAGTTTCATTAGTGCTTTTCATTGCTTGGCTTATATCCCACATGCTCCTCAAAAATGATACTAATCCCTGAGTTTCTCACAACCCCCACTTCTCCTGGAATTCATTTCCCCTTCACCCTAGGCATGCTCAGGGAGCCCAAGAGCTTCCACAGCCCTGTTCCCAACGGCTCCTGCTGCTGCCTGGCAGGGAATGGGGCACTGCTCCCAGGGCAGGACTGCACACACCCACTCCAGCAGGATCACCTTCCCCTGCGAGCTGCTGGCTCCTGTGTCTTCAGGTTACAGAGATCTCTGACAAGAGTGGCTACTTGGTACACCCTCTTTTGTTTTTTTAGGCAGGGAAGGGGAAAGAAAGGCAATGTTTATCAAAACCAAGAGATTGCAAGTACTGCATCGTTCAGTTAATCAAGCTCATCTCAACGGAACTGCTGGATGTCTGTGTTCCATTAACATCACACCACAATTCACAGAAAAAGTTTCACTGGTAGGAATTGACAATTACACGCTCCATAAACATAAGCAAAAGTTGTAATGGAGAAGCAATCTACTGAACCAAGACCAAAGATGAAGCGTGTTAAGCCCTTATCTCTACGCTAATGATCTAACATTAACGGGGAAAAGAAAAAATGCTACTTTGTCTTCACAGGCCTGTGTCCTACAAACTAAGTAGAAGCAAAAGCCAGTAGTTAAGGTCCTTGCCTTCCCCATTTTTTTTTTTTCCAGAAAGACAGCATTCTTTATTCTCAGGTAGAGAGAATATTGGGAGCAAGAACACAGTTACTAAAACCTTTTAAATCCATCTGCTTTAAATGTATATGTTTGATGTCAGAATTGGTTCTGTTTTGAAATGCACAGATTGAAAACTAGAAAACATTTTTTATGGCATCTTGTCCTCCTCGTGGAGAACTCTAATACTTTCAGCAGATGTGCACGTTATACTATAACAATTGCTGAGTTTTTTGATTTAGCCAGAAGTAACAAAATCCAGCATACACACAGCTTTTAATATGATTTCTATTATTATTGATCACATCAAAAACAAGAATAAGTGTGTATTTTTAGGCAATGAGCATGAGCACAAAGACACGAAGCAATGGACAGGGCAACAATATAACCACTGCAATTCTTGCAGGAAATCAGCCACACAAACCTTACCAAAGGTCTTAAAAACACGTTTCTCTAAGTACTTTTCAAGACAATAAACCATTATATTTGCACCAAAATCATAAACTCTGCTGTACTTCAGAAATACAAGCAGTAGAAGGAGCAACACCATTTTATCTAAATAAGATCACGTAGTCTTGCTTTCTGCAGTGTCAGGAAAACAACAGGAGAAAACAATGTCTGCATCAACTGGTTAGGGTTTTTTCCCTCCTAAACTATTCTTCCTCAGGGTCAAATAACAGCTCAGAGACTTCAGTTGTCATGCTTTGACTCAAGCACTGGTCACTATTATTCATTTCACCTGATCAACCAAATCAGACAGTTCAAACCCCCACTCCCCAAATCCCTAAATCCCTACATACCTGTCCTTGTAAGGCTGCACGACTTCTGCCTTGCAGGTGCTGATTAGAAACTGAAGAATGCCAAGGATGGATCTGAGTTTGAGACGGTGCCCGAACGAGTTCAGATGATGGTGTCACTTGCTGTGGGGTTATGTGGTGTTCTAGGTCATGCTCTAGAACATGGCTTGTGCTATCCTGAACAAAGGCAGAGTCATCGAACTGTGGCAGAAGGTCTTCCTGCAGGAGGTCATCTGGGTCAAGTCCTGTGAACGGTTCACTGTGAGTCTCCACTTGATGAAGTAAGTTGTCATCTAAAGATGTAAAACCGTTGCTTTCAATAGGGTCGGTGAAATGGCTTATCTGAGAAGCAGAACCAGTGGAAGCTGGAAAATTAATATTCACAGGAGAGAGTTTCGAACTACTAAAGTTGCCCTGAGGATGCGCAGAATGCAACATTTGAAAAGTACTTGAATTCAAAGGTGTATTAGGATTCAACATGTGCTCGCTTGTTTCTTGCTTGGTCCCTGTTTGAGATGTAAAGGCATCGCTTCCAGTGAAGTCAGAGATAGAGTGTGTCTGCTGGCTAGTAGAAAGAGCTGTTGTAGGCTGAAGAAGGCTGGTAGGAGAAATGTGATTATTGGAGTAGGAATACGGAGATGAAAATTGTTGACTACTACTGACAGAACACGGAGTAATAGTTGGGGACTGTCCATCAAAATTTCCTTCTTGATTCCCGCAAAAATGTATTGAAGCACTTGCAGTTTGAGAAAACTGTTGAACGGACAGAGGCTGCTGTGAAGTCGATGGATTAGAAACTGAAGGTGGGTGGTTAACACTGACTCTGAGGGAAGTAGACACGTTAACTTCCATGAAGTCTTTTGGCTGACTCAGAGCATCCTGCCCCGTGTTGTTCCTGCTCTGCTGCGGCCGTAGTGAGGCACACTGATGCTGTGGTTCATTAGCCTGAAATAAGGCAAAGTCATGGTGTGCTACAAAGCTTTTGTTTTGCTGCATAGACTGAGAATGTCCTTGGTGAAAAGGGGACCCATTTTGATTCGAAACAGTTGTGGCAGTCTGATGACCCCACATAGGACTACCATCAGCCACATCTGGAAACATCCCATTGGACTGGTTTTGCGGATGAACTGGTGAACAATTGAACTGAGAGTGTGGTGATAAGACATTGTCAGCTGAGCTATTAAAAGACTGATTTACTGAGTGAAGCTTCAGCGAATCATACTGATTCAGCTGATCAAACTCACTCATCTTTTGTTGATTTTGAGCGTCTTGCACATGGTTCAATGAGTCTATGTGCAAAGGTTCAAATTCTGCACCCAAATTCAATTCATCAACAAGTGAAACAGGTCCAGGTTGAACAAAGGCATCATCTGACAAACCTTCTAAGGTCTCACTAAAAAGATTGGCATCATCAAAAAAATCCATCATAGGATCAGTCATCTTGAGAGGTCTGTTCTGCTTTTGCTCTCAACTCCAAATGGAGTCAATTTTGTCTCTCTGCAGTGAACAGAAACAAATGACATCCAGCAGTCACCACCTTATCCAAGGCATGCCAACAGCCATTAGTGCTTCAGATGAAACATTTGTCTTCAGGTNAAAAAAAAAAAAGAAAAATTTAATTTAGCGATTCTCCTCATCCTTCCTTCCCAAGGGGGAATTTTTAAGGGTATTTGATACTTTGTTCATAACTTTAGCTAAACCACAAATCAAGTAAGCTATTTTTGTTTATACTTGATGCTACGTGCAGAGTTTATAATTTTTGTCCCTTATAAAAATGTGGTTTAAATGTAATGGTTTCATTTGTTTTATTCACTCAAAGCACAGATTTAGATTCTCCTTGGTCATATTCATTAAAACTACCAAATTGCACCAGAAGTGGGTTTTAGTGCTCTAGGATTAGAATTTGTTTATAGCAAAGAAATTATATACTACATAAGATATAAGTAATAATTCTGTATGTTTAAACAAAAAAACTTGAAAGGTTATAAACTACATTTAAGTCAAAGCCTAATTTCATTAGGAAAACTGGGATACTTTGTTTCTTCTATTTAAGTTGCATTATGCAAGTTCCTGAGAAACTGTATTTTATCACAGTTAAGACATAACATACTCTTCTTAGAAGGAAAGACAAGAAAATGAATACAGTGATGCAAAGAAAACACAAAAAGAACAAGCTTTGGTTCAAAGGGGTTTGCACACCTAGTTTTGACACATTTGAAACTATTCGTAGTATCACCGAGCGATCACTAATTAATTGATTTGCAGTGAGGGATTTAAGGGGAATTGAAAAGCATGGTTAATTTAACTTTAGCCTAAAAACTCCCACATTTATAGTGTAATCAAACAGAATGGGAAATAACAAAATGTGTGTCTGTGATAATCTACCACCCCAGGTAACTGGTAACCCTGTAGAGTAGGGAAGCAATCACTTTAAATGAGAACCTTCATGGAATATCCTGTCAATACATATGTCTAATCAGTGAGGGATTTAAGGGGAATTGAAAAGCATGGTTAATTTAACTTTAGCCTAAAAACTCCCACATTTATAGTGTAATCAAACAGAATGGGAAATAACAAAATGTGTGTCTGTGATAATCTACCACCCCAGGTAACTAGTAACCCTGTAGAGTAGGGAAGCAATCACTTTAAATGAGAACCTTCATGGAATATCCTGTCAATACATATGTCTAATTAAAGGGGAAAAAAAGGGGAAAAAAAACAGCCACAACTTTTAATTCCTGACCCTCCTATTAAAGATCACTTTCAATTGCAATTCCTCATTAATGAATTTTCCTGAGAATAAAATGAGTACAAGATCCTTCCACAAATGAACACCCTGTTAATCTGAAATATCCTCTGATGGAAAAGGTTCACGCTGAACCTGCTAAGCCCAAAGTACTTCTTGGCAAACTGACG
>WAAG01018890.1:305-13239 GCA_013390105.1 Tichodroma muraria | reverse complement strand
CCCAATTTAATACAAATCCTTTGATTATTCCTAATGTCATATATTATTTCATAACTGGAAATGAATAGTTTTTAAATGCGTTAGGAAATCCCTCATGTATTTTCATCACTGGAATTGGGATAAATGTTTCTGAGGGATATGTATTATTTTTGATTGCATGTTGGTGATGAATATAGTCTTCTTCAAGCTACAGAGATTGTACTATTTCACCAGTGTCATCTGTCTCTGAGACTTGCCTTCTAAGCTCAAGAAAATGTATGGAAAAAGCTGAGGCTCACACCTCTGGTGTCCCTGCAAGACATACTGCTGGGTATCTTTCACCCTGAGAAAAATCTCATCTGATGCATTTCTTCCCTTACATTAACCATCTGGAAGTAACAGGAGAGAGCGTATTGACCTCAAGGGTGAAACTTTGGATTTGAAACTGATGTGGAATCCAAATATGTTGTTTCAAGCCTTCACTTAGTAATAGTCACATGAATTATAAAGTCAACATTTTCAAAGCCAATGATGCAGAAATCATGCACTCCTTTTCTGATGCCTCATCATCTCAGATCCTTGGTTTACAATCACAGCAATTCCACTGAAGTCAGGGAACTTCCACCTTGGCTGTGGGAAGACATGGGTGTAATTGGAAATAACTCTACTAAGTGAGACAATGCATTTAACAATTGTAAAGCCATTAACTTATAGCACAATTAGGGGCATTTGTTTGGGATTTTGGGCTTGTGAGTCCATAAACATCAATGGCCACAACTCTTTTATGCTTCAATGAAATTAATTTAGACTCACAGTCACTGGGGGATTTGACTCTGTTTGGAAATCCAATAGCTTTTCCATAATCTCTTTGCAGTTTAGGTAAATACAGCTTAATATCTTATTGGTGTTGCTTGCACATCTTTTTGTGCTTCTAATAAATCATAGTACCATTTTAATCATCAGTATTTCTGGATAATTTTCCAATTAATTCCCAGTAGGTAGGACTGAAGAATTCATGAAATAGCCTTTAGCCACTCCTTAATTTCTTATTGTATTCAGGTGTTCAATAAAGAGCTGTAAAGGTCCTGTTTTCCATAGATTTCCTTCTAACAGCTTTACTCCTATATCAATAAAATGTGTTTCCAAGCATAATATTCTCTTGGCATAATCATCTGTTCATTCAGAATTACCATCTGTGCCTTGCTGGAGACTTCATTCTTTTATAATACTGGCAGTGATGACAAAGTTCATTTGAATTCCCAGGACATGCAACCATCAAACAGTTTGAAATTCTCTTTTCCAAGCCAGTTTTTCCACACTGATAGAACTTTTAAGAATAGACAATTCATGATTTTTTGTTGTTGCTGTTGTTGTTCCGTGTGTCATGGAACACTGTCCACCATCCTTCCCCTCCTCCCACCATCATTTTCTCTACCAACTTCTTAGCTAAGGCTTGATGGATGAGACTCCCTGTTAAGGGTATCAGCACTTGTTTTTTAATCTGCAGTACAGATTGCTGTTGATTTAAATGAAGGATATTTCCCTCCCAGGGACTGAGCACATTGCCTTCAAGCAGATCATATTTAAAAATAATCTTATAAAAAGATCCTATATCATATAAGGGATGAGAAAGAAAAAGAAAAACAAAACCAAAACACAGTCAAATACCTTTTGAATGCAAAGGTAAGTATCTTATCATATTTATGAGAGGGAAAGGTTCTTTTTAGCTTTTTTTTTTATGCTTTACAAGCACTGAATTCACTCCTAGAGCCCTGTAGCTTTTGAACCTAACAGCTAGAAGATCAAAAAAGCTCAGCTTTTTCAGCTGTTGATTCTTTCCACTAGATATTTTCAAAATTTCCAAGTTTCAGTCACAGAATTCTGTAGCAGGTGACATAGTAATTTACTTTTCTGCTTATTTTAAAGGTATTTTTGCAGGGAAGGGAAAGGTATGGCCTTGGTTGTTGGTACTGTGCAGGATTTTCAATCACAAATGGAAGAACTAAAATCCCTGATTCCTCACTAGGAAATGTAATAGATTGAAAATACCTAGTTCCTTATGTTTGAATCACATTTCCTTTTTTTCAGAGCTTTCAGTAAATAATTTGTACAAGGTTACCATATACTATTCCCTGCACATTCTGTTGGCAACCTAGGAACCTGACTTGGAATGTGTATGTTGAGGTTTTGAAGTGCCCAAGTGGTCCTTCTCAATGTGGAGCTCTTTAGGCCAGCAGAAGTAGTTACAGAATCTGGAACTGGTCTCAGTCCAGTCTCCCTCTAAAGGAGTCCATCTCTCTCCAGTAGTTACAATTCCAGGTGTTTAGCTCAGAAGGACCTCAATTCTGGGTCACCACAATGGAGTGGTGCACAGTGACACAGGTAACACATCTTGTGGAGGGTTCTCTGGCCTGAAGAAACAGGCACAGAGGTGAGACAAGTTCATAGTGTGATGCTGAACTTGAAGTTCAGCTTCACTGCTGTACATGGGTGCATGCCAGGGTGGTTCGCTGCTGTCATTCACTAGAAATTACTTTCCATCCTGTTTCCCTTTGGTGAATATAGTGTGAGACATTGTGACATTTGGTGAATATGGTGTGAGACATCCTCAGAAAACTGTATTTCTTGGTGATGCGGTTCAAATTCCAGAAAACAACTGCATGAGCAGAGACATGATCTGGACATTTCAATTTGGCTGACATATAAAATAGTTTTCTAGAAATACCTAGAATAAAACTGAATCACAAGCTGGTGTGCAGCATGCAATGCATAATGTCAGGGAGAGACGAGCCACCCACTGTTTCCCCAGTGGCACAAAGCAGAGTCCTGTGCAGTGGACATCTGTGTGCTGAAGGGATTATTAACTACTATCTCAAGAAACAGTCTTTCCATCACCTGAAGTCAGACACTTTTTCCAGAAAAATTAAGATGTTTCAAACTACTAATAATTAAATTATTAAAAATAATGTAAGTATAAATTAAACTACGGACTTTTCAGGATATATTCCAGAAAGGTAGTGGAGGTCCTGCCTTCCATTAGCTTACACGGAGGTTTTCTATAGCACTGTCACCTTCTTCAGATCCTAGGAGGCAGCCAGTACCACCAGGGTGCTGCGAGGGCTGGCTGCTACTCCAGGTAAGCCAGGAGGGAGTGCAGAGAGACACCCAGGCTGGTGGGACACCCAGAGCTCAGCCAGAAGGGGTCAGGGTGCTGAGCAGCACGTCAGGGTTGGACCGCGTCTGGAGACAGTGACCAGCCCAGCAATCGCCCAGCCAGTCTGCAGGGCTCAGTCAGCACCAAGGCCAAGCCAGGAAGCCCCAGCAGTGGGACTGGATCAGAGCAGGAACAAGAAGCTACTACAAGCCCCTGCTGCTAGCGAGGGAGCTGGCCTTGGGCTCAGTACCCACACCTTCACCCTTTAGCTGCATCCCTGGGAGGGCAATGCGCTCAGGGCACTGGCAAGGTCTGAGGTAAACAGAAGCTGCAAGTTTTAAGTAAAAACTTTCATAATAACCAGCCGAAATAGCTGAAGTGTATTTAGAAAGAAATTTGTTAAGGTAGACAGCACTACAAGGCTTTTATTGATTCTCTCTTGGTCTCTAAATGCCGGTGATTAATTTATACCCTGAAGTGCGAGTTTTTACCACAGCCATTAGTGGGAACATAGAAGATGTTCAACTCTCAGCAAACCCAGTGATATTACCTGTGCTATTTGGCATAACTATGAGGAAAAAAAAAAGTATGAATACTTGTAAAATGCCTAATTTAATGACTTCTGTGATATTGGTAAAGGGTTCCATAGTTAATCTAGCAGTAACAGGGGGCTTTTATTTTTTATCCCTAAAACCTCATCTTCCTGCTATGCTGTACAGATCAGTTTAGTCATATCCTAGCTATAAATTCTCTTCCAGCTATGGATTTAGGGGAATAATAAATATGTATTTCCAAGATCTACCAAAGCAAAGAGAGGGTTATTTGTCTGTATTCTAGCTTTCTTGAATCAACAAAAAACTACACAAAATCTCCCAGGCTTGATTAGGCCACTGGTTTATCTAATGCAGTATCTTGTTCATCATTCACAGAACTCAAATAACAGCATGTTTCTGAATTCTAAACCTCTGCATCATAGTGTTCTACAAATTCACTTTATATGGCATAAATAGCCCAAAGGGATCTCAAGGGCTTGGAAAATCTGGCCCATCTTATGCTCTTCCATAGCTTTGACTATTTACTGGGGCACTTGCCAATTGACATCATAAAAGGCTGAAAAACGCTTCAGAATTTTACTGCATTTTTCACCTGTAGCTTTGTGCTAAAGCCAGTGAAGGTTACAAGTTTTCTGTATCCATGCCCACAGCTCACAATGGCTAGTCAAAGATTTCATAAGGCCCTCTGACTTGGTTTTACAAAATGCACTCCAAAAACAGATCAAGATTTCTCAGTAATATAGACAGAACTGTACTGTCTTCTGAAGAAAACAGCTCCAGTAAGAAAACAGTAAGAGTCAAACACTTAGCACGAGGAGAGAAAGGGGAGGAGGTAGAGCCAATGTTCTGCTGTGCTGAAAGGAATGCATGACTTGAAGACCCCAGGATGGTATTTCAGTTAAAGAACCTTTGTTCAGTAGATACACTAACTTTGGAAGTCAATACTTCACCATCTACCCTGAACAGAGGAAAACTAAGCTCTAAGCTCCAAAACTAGCAGAGGGTTTTCAAAAATTGTGTGAAAATTACCAAAAGTGATTCTGGCCAAGAGGCTCCATCTGAAACATTGTTTAGAAACACTGAGCTGGTAGTCATAATGCAACTTCCCAAAAACATCTAAGGAAAGGATCAGGTAAAACAATTGATAACTTCTCTTACAGCTTTCTTACAGATAAAATGTGGCTTTGAAGATTCAGTGTATCCAGTGAAATTGAATCTTCCTTGGCTCCTTAACTTTCATTTTTTTTTTTTTTTTTGTTTTTGTTTTTGTTTTTTTTTTGTTTTTGTTTTTGTAGTAGTAGTGAAGAAGCTTTGCAGGTACAGAGCCCATGGCACCTTTACTACTAGAATTGGTCTCTTTAGGTTCATGCCTGATACTGCCGTTAGGCTTGTCTCCAGATCTGTGGCATTTTGGAAACTGAGATGAATTAGGTCTTCCATCATAGACTACTCCCCTTCAAAGTAAGTTGCATCAGACTCTGCAAAAGCCAGAATTACTTGTTTTTCACAGGAAAATTTATACAAACATTTGTCAACTAAATAGACCTTACCACAATAAATTCACAGTGTATGGAACTGATAGTACAGCTATCCCTTCTTTTAGTATAGGAATTATCTCAACCAAGACTGTCCATAGAAGATACTCTTTTGGTACATAACGCTTGATGATGTTCTTAAAAAAAATAAGAAAAAGAGAAAGTAGCAATAACATCTTTCTAGCAGATTCCTTGTGGTATACAAGAACACACAGAGGTTACAAAATCTGCAGTCACATAGTGACCGTGTTACTTTCCTTATTCCTGACAGTGGGTTTGAATTCTGGGTTTTTAGCTGGTGATGACAAACCCAAAATATTAGCAACTTGATTAGTATTTTATACCATATAGGTGTGGTTAGGGAAATACCCACAATGTCACCTTGACATTTCACTTGTGAAGTTTCATGAAAGCTGAAAAAAGACAGGAGCTTGCTTTTCATGTAGTGACCTAATAACTTTAGAGACCTCTTTTTAAAAATGTAGTGCAAACCAGTATGTTAAATGCACAATTAAGTTAAAATGAAATTAAGAGTTTTTCTTATGCTTACAGAGGACACATAGTCCTGATTGTCATTGCTGTGATCTGAGCACTACACAGCCAAATGCAAACAGGCAGACAAAGTAGTCACATTAGAGAAAGAATGTCAGCATAACCAACTGCTTGCTTGTTTCTGCTTGCACCAATCTGCCAGCAATGCTGGAGCCAATGCATTGTGCTAGATTATTCACACTTAATTGAATTCCTTTATTCCACAGACCTTTGTTTTGTAAAATATTCATTTAATTTAGAAGCAGAGGGAATTTCTTACATTTCCTCATCCATGCAACATTATATATATTTATATGCATACTGCACATACACACATATATAGATACATATAAACACAGGAACAAATGAAGAGCTTTGTTTTGTTTTGTTTTGTTTTGTTTTGTTTTGTTTTGTTTTCTTTCTTTCTTCATCACTTTAAGCACCAGGGAGGGTGACATTGCCTAAATAACTTTTATTCACAGCAAGTGATATAATTATGTGATGTCACAGTTATCAGCTACTAGTAGGATTGTACATTGCTGACACCTGTTTATTCTTATGCATATTATTTTTGACAGCTTGAAAGGAAAACTATATTTGAAATTTTTAAGGAAACGTGATTCAGACAAAATCAGTGGCAAAGGGAAAATGTACTTGAAGAAGTGTGGGTTTACTTCTTTGTTGTAGAAATGGCTTTTTTCCTTTTCTGAATAAAAATATTTTATGATAATCATTATGAATGGAAAATACATCTAGTCTGACTTTAAAGTTTCTTATCCCAGATGCAAAAATGCTATTAAAAATTTTGGTTAGAATTGCTGTGATTACACAAACAGAGGCTGTGGCTTTACTTTACATATGATTTGCCAGTGGTGTCATATCAATGTTGTAACTGGGTAAACTAATGCTGAGGTTTGCATTAAAATTATTTCTTGTAAGACAGTTGCCATCCATTCTAACATTGTCAGTCATCTTCCACAGGAATGAATGAATTCTAAGTTTTGAAGTCAAAACCTAGTGATAACAGAGAAGCTCTCCTTACAACTTATCAGGAATAGGCTTTGAGTGTATATTGGGTGTACCAGGTCTGATAATAGCTCATTTCCTTATGTGAGGAGAGGATAAGAAGTCTGAATATATTGTTATATCTGAAGAATTAAACTACTTATTTTTAAGACCCAAATTATAAACTTCTAAAAGAAAGAAAAGGAAAATTTTCCTGCAAGATTAATTGTTATGACTGAAAGTCTGTACCAGCAAAGTAACTGACACCCTACACTCAAAAAAATCAAGCAAATATGTATGTTAATTTTTCTCTTTCTAACCTGATGAACAGGGTCTAATTTCAGCAAGATCTTCTTAAATTAATGAAGTCTAGTGGAGACATCTGACTGAGAAGCACTCCATGTGCATGTTGATTAATATGCTCATGTGTGTTTTCTGTACGTGTATATTGCATTGCAAATCTGATTCCACATACTCAGAGCCATATGTTACAACACTTCACAAAATAATATCATATTTTACATTGTGATTTTATAGGCTTGCTTATTATTTAACCATCCTTAAGATTATAATTACTCCAAATTATGTAACTGCAAGCACAAGCTAACTGTAGGATTTCTTTACTGAAGAAAATCAGCAAGAAAATCAGGCTGCTGAACATCATGTTGTACTGACATTGCTTCTCATCCGGCCACATCTATGATTGGTATAATTTCTCTGCCCTTAGCTAACTGGATTTTTAATTCTCAAAGCCATTCTTTCACTATGAGAATGATACAGTAATTTTAAAGAGGGTGAAAAATCCTTTTTTTATATATACAATGAAAAACACACACACACATTTCATTTTGATCTTTGCTTAACTCCCCAGCTGCCTGGGGAAAGCAGGACAAGACGTTTGGTGCAGGTGAATGGCAGAGCTCAGGGAGGGCAGGAGCATGGACATGCTTCCTCTCTCCCTGCTGAGCTCCTCTCTCCTCTCTCCACCTGAGTTTCTGAGCCACATCTCAAAGACACAGAGTGCCCATTGACTACATGGAAATCAATACCACACAAGATGGTACTTGATTAGTTTCTAAATTAAGATGAATTAGAACTTTCTGTGTGTTTTGAAGGGACAGTCCCAGCTGCCAAGGTATAGCTTGTGGTGAACCTTGCAGGGAGAGCCTACAGGGAGCATGGGGAGAT
Source organism: Tichodroma muraria (assembly GCA_013390105.1). Classification (NCBI taxonomy): domain Eukaryota; kingdom Metazoa; phylum Chordata; class Aves; order Passeriformes; family Sittidae; genus Tichodroma; species Tichodroma muraria. The sequence continues at coordinate 5,293 of WAAG01018890.1, read as the reverse complement.
CCTCAAGCTTTCACAGATAAAAATTTAAGTTTTCCCACTCCACCATTGTAACTCATGCACAGAAGATGAGAAAATAAATAGTACATTAGTAGCTGATGACTAACATTGAAGAGCATTCATAGGCTCAGTTAGTTACAGGTAGTTTAGAAGCAATTACGCCTAACTTTTCTTGCAGGTGAGAATTTCTGCCTCTAACCCCACATACAAGTTCAAGCTCACCCAGGAAGGGTCTCTGACTTTGAGTCGTTTGTAGAGTTTTAAGACATAAGGACACTTCCTTCCATGGTTACCAAGTGTGCTTGTCTAAGAAATTAATTCATGACTGGGTCTGTGGAAACCTATCTTTTTTTTATGAACACTTAGGACACTTCATGCAGGACGCCTTGGAACTACTATGCCAAAAGTAATTAACATTTACTATAATTTGTATATATTTTGTATTTTTTCATGTATTAATGATAACATGCTCAGAGAGAATACACATATTAACACTGCAATATTTAGACAGTGTAAATTTTTCTTTGCTCTCCTCTACAACTAAGTATTATTCTTATCAATATAGGGTTCGATGTTTTTTTGCGTGACAGAATCTTTCTGAAGCTGCAGTTTAGAAAAAAATTCTGTTTTAAATTTTGCTGACATATGAAAACACACCATTTATGGAGAAATTGGAGGCATTTTAAGTGACTGATACACAACAGCAGTGGCAGATTTGCAGTGATCTGAGCCAACTGACATTAAGTACAAGTCTTAAACAAGCGACACCAGGAAAAAGAAGAAATCACAGGGAACAGTTTCTAGGAGTTAGACTCTCATGTATATTATCTGCTAAATCATAAAACCAGGAGGACTTTTAAGAATGGATTTTCCGAAAGGTCTTTTTTTTTGCATTCAGTATAAATTGCCAAAAAATTTCATTATGAGTCCTACAGTGCATTAAGGAAGTGCATTGTGATTACCAGTATTCTGCGTTATACTGGCAGTATGAGAAATCAAGAAAATCACAGATCAAACTTACAAAGTTTTCCCCAAATTCAGAGCTGCATCCCAGGTATTTGCCAGGTCAGTATAGTTAGCAGTAAAGGAGCTGCAGCATGTGACTGTAGACGCAGTTCCCTGAATCTGCAGATGTGTATCACAAGTGACCACATTGTAAAAACTCTGCCTGAGATTGTGTAGGTTTGCCATGACAATTCAAAACTTGTCTTTATAGCTATGCAAGCCCAGTTACTTCTTACTTGGTATAAGAAGGAGAATCTGACCTTGTAACAGACCATAAAACTGCTGTGAGAACATATGGGGAGAAGAAGTCAGTCACTTGAGCAGTTCAGGCTACCACTGAATTCTTTGCAGTAGTCTACATACAGTGCAATACACTCTGAAATGTGGTATCAGCTAAAGCTGCACAAGCTAAAGCTCTCGAGTGTAACTTTTGAGGGTTTGTAGTATTGGGTTTTATTTACCGTACTGTGTCTGTGTGACAAGGTTTTAGTGGCTAGGGATTACAGGGTTGGCTTCTGAGAGAAGCTGCTAGAAGCTTCCCCCAAGTCCAGCAGCTGCAAGACAGATGTGCCACTAGCAAAGGCTAAGTTCATCATCAATGGTGGTAGTGTCTCTGGAGTAATGTATTTAAAAAGGTGAAAAAAACCACCTGTGCATTCAACTGCAACCAGAGAGGAGTGAGATTATGTGAGAGAAACAGCTCTGCAGACTCTGGGGTCAGTAAAGAAGTAGGGGGAAGAGGTGCTGCAGGTGCCAGAGCAGAGATTTCCCTGTGATGAAGACAGTGGCGAGGCAGGCCCCCTGCCCATACAGCCCATGGAGGTCCATGGTGGAGCAGATGAATGCCCAAAGGATGTTGTCACCCCATCAGAAGCTCAAGCTGCAGCAGGCTTCTGGCAAGGTCTGTGTACCTTTAAAAAGAGGAGCCCACACTGGAGCAGGTTTGCTGGAAGGACTTGTGATCCTGGGAGGGACCCACACTGCAGCAGTGTGTTCCTGAAGAGCTGCACTCCATGGAAGGGACCCGCTCTGGAGCAGCAGCAGAACCGCAACCTGTGGGAAGGACTCACATTGGAGAAGTTTATAGAGGACTCTCTCCTGTGAGAGGGACCCCACTCTGGAGTAGTGTGAGAAGTCCTCTCCCTGAAGGGAAAGGTAGCTCCCACTCCCCATCCCCCTGCACCACTGGGGAGGAGAAGGTAGTGGAGAAAATCAAGAGTAAAGTTAGGCCCAGGAAGAAGGCGGGGAGGCAGGTAAGATGTTTTTAAGATTTGGGGGGTTTCTTCATTACCCTGCTCTGTTGTTTTTCCCAAAGTCAAATCTGTTTTGCTCATGATGGTAACTACTGAATGAACTCTCCCTGTCCTTATCTCAACCCACAAGCCTTTTTCTATCTTTGTCTTCTGTCAGGTTGAGGAGTGACAGGTGGGCAGCCTTTTGTGTGCACACCATCGCTTTGGTGGGCATCTGGCATTCCATCAGGGTCAGTCCATCACATGCAGCAAATTCTACTAAGGTAACTACACTGATAGAAATATTGATTATACACTGGCTGGTTTTATCCATTTTGTATTTGAATTTATGTACATGGTATCCTCTTCACAGTTGTGCAAATATTTATATGCTTAGTAGTGCAAAAGCGCTTAGTAACTTTTCAAATAAAACGAGTCTGTCTCTAAAACTGGAGATGAAGTGATGAAATACACAGGTCTTGACTTATCATTGCTATCCACCTTTATTGTCACCTCCGCAATACCTTGTGACCAATACCTTTTGAAAGCTGCTTATTTTCAAGGTCTTATATAAGTGGAACAACCATGAGTTTACGGCACACTTCATCTCTCTTGGAATAATTTTTTTATGTTCTAGCACTGTAAACTTGTGGTCTCCCTTCCATCTTTTTTCTTCTCCTGGCTATGCAGTGCATGATGTGTATTTTTTGATATTTCTTCTAGACTTCTGGTATCTTAATTTATTGTCATGTCCATTTGATTTGTTTCTCTGCTTAATTCCCTCGCCTTCCTACAGGTGGTGAGAACAGTTTCATTTTACTTTTGACAGACTACCTCTTCAGTGACAAAATATCAACGCTGGAGAAATTGTTAGGTTTGGGATTTTAAATTTGTGCTAAAGAGACTGGTGTGCAGAACAACTGTGAATGCACCCTAAATAGATCCTACTTCCATTTTGCTTCTACCTTAATAAGTATCAACTTTGTTACTGTGTAGGAGTTCAGCATCAGTTTTGCAAGACTACATTTTCATTGCTTGCATTCCATTTTCTTTAATATGTCTTGGTCCCCAGGCTGTATATGATGCCGCAAATCCTGGGTTCTCTCAATTGATCTTTTAATTTGCTCAGGCCCTTATTTTGACAGTCTCATTTAAAACGAGCAGTCTTTTATTCCATTATTACTCACTCACATTGAAATCAATCAGCATCTTACAGCTCATCATTAGTGCAAAGACAGCAAGAATTTGTTTTCCCATATCTGCAAAAAAGTAATAGTTTCTACTGCTTTTTATTAAATGATGCATTTCAGGTTACCTATTTGCCTATTGTAGCCACTGAACTGTATCCATGCACTGTACCCATTGAATAGCTTTCCACTCTGGAGTCCATTGATTCTCAAGAGCAATCACTAGTACCATCTTCCCTGAGACAGGTTTTTTATAAGGTGGTGATAACTGTTTTATTTTCAAAAATTTATTTCTTCTCAGTTTTTGTCTGTTTTTCTTCATATTCATTTGTTTCTTGATTTCCCCCTTGTTTTAATTTAATTTATTCTTTAGTGTATTCAGCTAGTTGAGCAAGTTAAGTTGTGAGAATGAAACCCTGATTTATCTCACTGAATTTTAAAAATCTGAGGTTCCAAATTTGGCAATTTATGATAAATTAAGAAAAACATTCAGTGATTCAGGCTGTCTAAAATAAACCTTGAACATGGTTACTCCTCTGTACTTACTATAAAACTCCTGAAATAGGTACTTCAGTTATTGAGGTTGTAGGTGGAGCGAATCTAAATGCTATTTCAAGCTTTCATGCATCAGATGAATGACTGTTGTTGGAGAAATTATGTCAATTGATAATCATGTTTCTAATCTGTGTTTGCTTTAGTTTCCAGCAACTGCATCTTGTTGCTCCTTTGGTAAAACACAATGGGATTGTTAAGCAAATTACCCAGTCTCCAAATAAACTTCATATCTGTCTCGAAAATCTCTTTTATTTTCCTACTGTTCTTTCTGCAGTGCTGACAGTTTAACGGAAAGCAGCCTTCCAACAGTGCCATGTGCTGCAGGGATTTACAAATGCTCCCTCTGTGTCTCGACTGTTTTGTCTTCGTGTGTCCAGCAGTTGCATTGAGTCTCTCAGGCACTGGGGGCATAGATCCTTCTGAGCTCCTAAATATTTTTCTTTTTCTCTCAAATACCACATCGTCTCATGCAAGATAATGCCCAGTTGTTGCTCATGAATGCTTGATTTGTGCTTGGCTGTCCTCAGCTCTGTGCCATTGGCATGGGTGCCCCTGGGCAATGAGGCCATAGAGCTCTGCAGAGTCCCCCTTCTGTAGAATTCTCTCAAATTATGACTCTTTATCATTTCTGTTCTGTTCCATTTTAAGAAGACAAAATATTTGAATCCCAAGATATACCTTGATTCTGTTTGGGCAAATTATTTCCATAGAAGTGAGCCCTAATAAATGAACCCTCAATGGCAGAAATGCCTCACCTTCAGAAAGCCATTCTCCAGAGATTCTAGTTGAGTTTAGTAGCAGTGGAAGGACTGATACAAAGAACAGTGTACATTATGTGAGAAAAACATTCTGCAATTATAGTAATCCTAATATCAGAATCCCTTCCTATGCACAATATTTTATTCCAGGACAAACTAATGCACATACATTTCTGATTTCAGTATCGCTCTATATCCCTGTTTACAGAACCAGAAAATCTGTCTAATGTTCAAGTAATTTTTTTTCTTTATAA